>PVIJ01003791.1:0-128538 GCA_004024925.1 Scalopus aquaticus | reverse complement strand
GGGGTTGTCTCAGTGAGGTGTGCTTGTGGGGGTGGCTGAGACCTTCCAAACCGCCTGAACACTGGGGCAGGAGGCAGATCTGAGAAGCCCACTCTGCTCCCCAAGGCCTTGTTACCCTTACAGAATACAAAGCATTCATGACACTAACAGAATAATTTAACAAGGGAAAACTGAATAGGGCTAAAGACTCACTGTTTTCAAATGTTAAACAGTGTCACTGAAGAATTAGTTCTAGCTTATAAAAAACATTCATTTTGAAAAACTCACACTACAGTATGTCTTGGTCAGCTGTGAGACGCTCCATTAGTAATTTAGCAATTCTTAAGGTGGTGAAGTTTATAAATGTTTTCGCCATAAGTAACCGCCACGACTGTCACAGGTGGGAATGGAGGCACAGCTGGGGGGTCACTGGCAACCAGCCTGGCACCGTCACAGGTGCCCGACCCGATACCCGCTGGGCTCCCAAATCTGCTGCTCTTCCAAACCCAGTGGCCTCTCACGTCCCCAGAAAAGCTCAGATTCTGGCAACAACTGCGTTTTGCGAGGGAAGTGAGTCAGGTACACACGCGGTAGACGGCGGCGGGAGAGACGCTGGCTGAGAACTGCTGTTGAAGGGAAGCTGTCGCTGAGGTTCAGCCTCAAGTAACGCTCCAGCGAACCCCTGCGTGACTCCTGCATGTCTCCTCAGGAGCGGCTAACTCAACAGAAGACAAGTGCTGCCTGGAGCTTCTAAACCAAATACTGTCCTAGATTAATCCCCCACCCCCCCCACACACACACACCCCAGGGAGCCGGGGTCTAGAAACCTGAGCTCAAACCCCAAGTCCACTGTGGCCACGAGCGCCAACAGAGGGGGTGCGAGTCCAGGGTCTGAATTCAGACTCAGCCTCTCTGCCTTTTCCTCACTCTTGCTTAAATTTGGTTTATTTTAAGGCATATAATAATGTGAACTAAGGTGAAATCTGCCAAATGAAGCAGAGTCTATGCGAAAAACTTGTTGATGTAGCTATAAAGTCACAAATTTTACAAAATATCAAGGATTTTCAAGGCCCCGTTGCTGACACCACACTGTGGGTATCGTGTTAAGATTTGCTCAAATTACCTCAGAGGAGTTTACTGCTGGTTTTCCTTACTTCAAGGTAAAAGCTTTAACACTGACCCTTCTCTCCCCAGTGACGTAACAAGTCTCAAACCCAACCTGTTGTCCCTTGCAGGGGGTCCTGGTTCGAACACGCGGCGATCTGCAGGCGGCCCTGTTCCTTGTTGAAACCGAGCCAGCCCCAGCCCGAGCCCTGCACGCCGACGGACACAGCAGTCAACTTCTCCTTAAATTTGTCAAAGGAACCAAAGTCCCGCTTGATGGCTTCTAGCAATTCCCCTATTAAAAAGAAAATAAGAAATCCACAGATAAGCAGACTGCATGATCAAAATGTTTTGTTACATATTAAAAGTTCTGGTCATGTGGCCCAGATGCAAGCAGACGGCACGCAGGAGTCCCGATGTGCCCACCGGCTGGCGGCGCCGTGACGCTGCCCAACCCGCCGTGAGGTCTGTTTCCATTCACATTTCACTGAGCATGTCGGTGGGACTTCTCCCCTCCGTGTGCTCTTTCCATCAGGAAAAAATTACAATTCTTCATTAGCTTTCTCTTTTCCCCCTAAATTTTACTCTGACTTCTACCTTATCTGGCTCAATTTGGGAATAGAATATTACGAGCACCACTTGGTCTTCTCCGTGGCAGCCACAATCTTTCCTATCTCAATCACATCCCTTTTTTTTAAGATTTATTTATTTATGCATATAAGCTGGGGTGTAGGCCAGAGATGTGGGGGGTGAGAGGGTTCACCAGAGACAGAGTGGGGAGCAGAACAGGCAGATCGACCAAAACACACTGCTGAGGGGAGCAGCGGGCCAGACAAGAGAGGTCTGCTGCACCATGTGGGCATCTCCCTGACCAGGGATTGAACTGGTGCTGCAGTGGCTCTGGATAGCTCCATGGTGCTGCATTTAACCCGCTGCACCACCAGGGTGGCCCTCAATGACATCATTTTTAAGAGTGAATTTCTCTTCTACTTCTGAAATAAGGGCACACTTTCAGAACTACAGTCCTTTATTCTGTAGCAATATGGAAGATAATTCTAGGTTGAGCTATCAACGAGGACGAAAATATTACTTCCCTGATTCTACAGGTTTAAAAACAATGAGCTGGCATCGCCACAATGACAGAATAAAGCCGTACCAAGAACACAAAATGGCAGAGTGGCAAAACCCGCTAGCTGAATATGGGGGGAGCTGACTTTCTGGTTAACTCACAAAACCTCGAAAGTACTAAGTTACGGTCTGAAAACCTAAGTCAGAAAAAATAAACTGTCCCGCTTCCATACTCACTCCCCATTCCCCTTTACTTCCAAATGAAATTGTTTATTCCAAGCGCATACGCTAAGGCACCTTCCGTAACACCATTAAAGACTTAACCACCACAGAAGGTTGCGGGACAGGCCAGAGGCCCAGAACAAGGGGCAGGACCTTCATCACCCCAGGCAAGGGCAGTAACTGACGCTGCTGGAGCCGCCAGGAGCTGCACAGGGCAGTCACCCGGCCAGCGGCTCTGGGCTCCCCGCGTCACCTGCAGCTGTCCCCGGAAACCCCACTGGAAGCGCAGTAAAGTAACAGCAAAGGGCACTATTCCAGGCACTTTTCATAAAACTTATTTAACTTTCCAAACAGGCCTGTTCTTACCCTCCAGAGAGGAAGAGAGTGCGAAACAGAATGACTGAGCATCTTACCCACTGCTAGTAAGTGAAAGGTCCTTCTTAAAACTGGTTCTCAGTTTTTCCCTAACATGCAGTGTGCTGCTACCAAAAGTTACACTTTATGTGATATTGTGTGTGTGTGTGTGTGTGTGTGTGTGTGTGTGTGTGTGTGTGTGTGTATATATGTGTGTCCCATAACTAACTGGCCATGAGGTAACTTTGCTATGAAAGCTAAAATAACTGGGTGACAATTTGTTTCAGGTTTGGTTTCAACTAACACAGCACTCCTCCCACTCCGGTATTCTATAAGCCTAAAGCTAACTTACCGGTTTGCAAATCCCTCAGGGTGCAGTCGCTCTCCCATCCCTAAAAAACCAAAAGTCCACCAAGCTATGGCAGATACCAAGCCGGCAGCCAGAAATCATTAGTCTTCAAAAGCAATGTCGACCAATTGTTTAGCTAATAAAAACAACAGCTGTTCACTGATGTTGTCCTAACCAAATTTATCACACAACACTAGAAGGTGGAGGCAAAAAAGCACTCTTTCCTCCCACCCCACCCCCACCAGATCAATTCCTAATGAAGTTAAGTTTCCAAATACTAGAATGCACATTAGAAACTGAACTTTGAATTGCTGTGTGACAGCCTCCACACCACTGTTTGCTCCTGTCATAATGTCATATGTCCACTGACATATTCCAAAGTTCTATGGGGACTATGCAGGTCCAATTCTACACCCTCACAGCCCTTGGTCTCTCCTCCAAAAGAATGTCCTTCAAGAGAAGAAACCAGGGCCTCCCTGGTGGCGCAACGGGTTAAGCGCAGCACTATGAAGCTATCGGCAGCCACTGCAGCACAAGTTCGATCCCTGGCCAGGGTGATTCCCACATGGCGCAGCGGACCTCTCCTGCCTTGCCTCTGCTCCCTCAGCAGTGTACTTCAGTCGATCTGCCTGTCCTGTTCCCCACTCTGTCTCTGGTGAATCCTCTCACCACCCCACGCCTCTGGCCTACACCCCAGCTTGTATGCATAAATAAATAAATCTTTAAAAAAAAAAGAGAGAGAAGAAACCAACTCTTGAGGCAAATCATCTTCTGTCAGGTCGATAAAGCCATCAATAATGTCACTAATTAGGAGAAACTTACAATCAAAGCTGGCCAGACTGTTACACCAAACTATCAACCAGTGGGTTTATCTTTTACGGCAAAATTAGCTCTGCTACACAAAGGCTCGTGACAGAGAATTTACGGCAAGCACTGTAAAATCCAGTGCTGTAACTTCCTGAACGCATTCATTCTTACGTAAGCCCCTTTGAAAGTTACGACTTTGTTGCACTCCTTGCTATGAAAAATAGGACAGTCTGACAGCTCAAGGTAACCCCAAAAAAAAAAAAAATCAATAATCACACCTACTGCGCCCATTATGTAACTGAAACTACAGCAATATATACTGACCTTTGGGTTCTCCTCCACCATTAGGACTCAGGTTTGTCCAGAAAATGGTGTGATTGATGTGACCTCCACCATTGAACTTCAGCGCGGGCTGCAGAGCTACCTGGGTTGTCACGTCACCTGGAAAGTTAACATGTAAACACATTTTTTTTAATTCTTACTTTCCACCACTCTGCACACTAATTTTTCCCTTCATAAAATGTCAGATAATTGAGCCACCTTATCTTAACATCCCTGATGGCACTAAAAGTCCCCAATTTTAGGATTCTACCAAAACTGTAACCCTCAAAATCATCTGCCCCAGTGGATTTCCAGTTCAATTAATAATGCGCTAATTTAGTGAGGCCCACAAGTGGGGTGGGGGCAGCAGGGGAGGGACGTGGCCACAAAGATGGTAGAAAACTCACTCCTGACCATCAAGGACTTCAGAGTTTTCTTGGATAGAAAAGATTTCAGGGCCTCCCCGGTGGCGCAGTGGTTAAGCGCTGCGCTGTGGAGCTGTCGGCAGCGGCGATGCGAGTTCGACACTCGGCTGGGGAGAATCCCACATGGTGCGGCAGACCTCTCCTGCCTCGCCCGCTGCTCCCCTCAGCAGTGTACTTCTGATCTGCCTGTTCTGCTCCCCACTCTGTCTCTGGTGAACCCTCTCGCCGCCCCACGCCTCTGGCCTGTACCCCAGCTTGTATGTATAAATAAAATAAAATCTTAAAAAAAAAAAAATAAACAGTTCTTTTAAAAAAAAGAAAAAGAAAAGAAAAGATTTCAGCATATGAAGTAAGAGCTCAAAGACAGAAAACTGCGGGATGTTTAAACATATGGTCCAATATACAGACTATACAGAAAATGTGCCACTCTCATTCCTAGACAACTGCTCTTTGGAGAGTATGTTAATGTCCATTAGCAAGAAAGTCCACATACTCGAAACGGAACTCCTGATTTTCAACCCCAAACTAACTTGTCCTGCGGCTTCCTGTCTCCGATAAGTGCCAGTTCATTCTCAGGCCATTCTCGTGAATGTGAAGTTGTCCTGACGCCTTTCCTCTCACCCTCCGCTTTCAACCCACCAGCATGCCCACAGCAGAGCCAGCGGCGCCTTCAGGACACAGCCGGCACCCAACCCCCGGCCCACCCCGCGCATGCCGAGGCGGCCCCCACCCTGGGCTGGTCTCTCACTGGTCTCCAGCTTCCACCTCTGCCCCCAACAGAGGATTCCCCTAGACCCAAACCCATCTTGGAACTACTCTGCTCAAGTCCTGCAGAAGGCTGCTTTTTCCACTCCAAAGCCTCACAGTGGGCCGAGAGGCCGCAGCGCAGGGCTCTGCATCGCCGCGCTCCCAGCTCTGGCCACACCGATCCCGGCCCCCACAGGGAACTCAGCCCTCCCAGCTTGGGAGCTTTGCCCGGCCGGGGCTTTCCGGATAGCACTACACCCGGCCACCGACCTACAGAGCTGTCCGTCTAGAATGAAAGCTCCGTGAGAGCAAGGGCTCGTGAGCACTGCTGTGTCCCAGCGCCGGACACGCCGCCTTGTTACAGGGCAGGCATTTGGCGAAATCTGTTGACTGACTAAATACTGAATATACAGAAGGTTTCTTCTAATCAAAGAAGTCTATATTTCGAAAAAAAAAGAAGTCATGCTGGGGAACGTGAACTTACCTAAACAGGTAGCAAAATAACTCCAAGAAGTTTAATGGTTCAGATTAGCTGAACTATTATGACAAATGGGAATTCCCTTGTTCAGTAAATACTGAGTGCTTGTGAGTCACAAAACACCAAGAGGTAAAGTGAAGGTCACAAAGAAGCACTGACCTTAGGGAACTTACGTAACACAAAATGCTCCCTACTTCTGTTCTCTGGGCTCACACTAGAACAAATGTAAGGAATGTTGTGTTTGAATAAGGCCAAACCCCCAGTGCTTCAGCAATCAGAAAGGAGGGGAGCAAATGATATCTGAGTACCTAGATGATCTCTGAGAATTATTAAGACTTTGTGTGCCGGTGCCCTTTAAATTTACCAGCCCTTGGGGCCGGCCATTATCTGTGGCACAGCACGAATGGTAGAAGCATTCAATAAAACACACATTCAATAAAACTCCTGAACTGCTGGATATTAAAAAAAATGTACTGTCTCTCATAAAACACCTTACATTTTCACCAAAACAATGTGTAAAGCTTCTAGACTGAGTACCATCAAAGAAATAGCTCCTAATAGTTCCAAATAAATCCACCGTGGTGTGAAAAACTGGAGACTAGATGAACACGTATTAATACGTGAGCGAGCGGCCACCTGATACTGGTGACAAAAATACGTACTAATATGTGAGCGGACCACAAAGTGTTAACATAACTTTTGTTGCTAGATTTACAAAATTAACTTTCTTATAGCTCAATATTTCCCTAACTTACCTTGGAGATATCAACCAAAAAATAAATGAAGGCTTTATGTTTTTTCCTAATCAATTTTATTGTGGAGTGTGAGAGGAAAGGAGCAACTTAACTTTTTAATGGCAAAGACACATGCTTGTCGACAGTTTAACAATCTCAACACTTCGAGTCTATTTAACTGTTTTAAAATTTTAAAAGAAAGGTGGGGTTCAATGCCTGAACATTTTTCTGACACTCAAAATGTTCTTCAGTTTCATTCCTCCATTACTCATTTTTGTTTGAAAACTATGTTACTTACATGAGATGAGACTGATCATGTTATTATTTTACTTACGCTTTTCTTTTCTCCCAAATTTTCAAAGATGAAAATTTATCTTTTTTTTTTTTTAAGATTTATTGATTTATACATACAAGCTGGGGTACAGGCCAGAGGCGTGGGGCGGCGAGAGGGCTCACCAGAGACAGAGCCGGGAGCAGAACAGGCAGATCAGAAACACACTGCTGAGGGGAGCAGCGGGCGAGGCAGGAGAGGTCTGCCGCGCCATGTGGGATTCTCCCCGGCCGGGCGTCGAACTCGCATCACCACTGCAACAGCTTCACAGCGCAGCGCTTAACTGCTGCGCCACCAGGGAGGCCCTCCTTAATAATGTTTAAATATAATTTTTAAATGAGAAATAGATCTACAGTACTTATTACCATATAGTACACTATAAAGTTTAGACTTTTTTCCCAGTGACTTTCATTAAACAAGCAATGCTTGGATTCCACGAGGCCAGAAATTAAGTTTTTGGTTCTTTTTGCTTTTTGGAAACTGCTTATTAAGGTTGTTTTTAATATTAACAAGGAAGGTTCAGGAGCATCCGCTGTTATTACAGGAAATACTTTCACAACTGGGAATACCCCCGTCTCACCATTACCACATCCTTCACGTATTTGCTATTTCCTAAATCACAGAACTTTTCCCGCAATGGAGGCGCCTGATTGTCACACATCTTCAGAATGGGGTAACTTCCTCTCGGGTTGTTTATGACCTGTCTGTACAATGAGGGACCACACTCCATTTTCCTACTAGCTCCCCCCCTCCAGTCAACAAGATGCCACTGTCTAAAGTCCACTCAACGAATGTCCAAGACCGCTGTGCAATCAAGGAGCATTCAAGGTAAAAACACAGCTCTGAACTAGGCAATTCCTAGCGCGGAGCCACGACTGGCAGGGAGCTCCCTGCAGACCCGACGGGCAGACTCCAAGTGGGCGTTCCGGACACGACGCGGACCCGGCGCACAGTCCACACGCTCCCGGGTGACAACCGAGCCCGGAAGGCACAGAGCGCCCTGCAAATGCAGGTGCACCGCGCTGCGGGACGCTGCGCCTCCGGAAACCAGCCCGGGACGCGCGGCGGCGGCACTCACCCCTGGCCAGCGCCTCCTTGTACTTCTCCTCGGCGGCGTTCAGGTTGTTGACATAGGCGGCGTGGTGCTTGCTGTGGTGCAGCTGCATGATCTGGGCGCTGATGTGCGGCTCCAGGGCGCCGTAGTCGTAGGGCAGGTCGGGGAGGCTGTGCTTCTGCCGGGCGCCCGCCGCCCCCAGCGCCGGCACCAGCCGCCCGCTCGCGCTGCGGGGGAGCCGACGCGCTCAGGCGGCCGCGCCGGGCATGGCCCCCGCGCCCGCCGGCCGCCCCGGCCCGGCCCGCGCCCCCACGGCCCCCGCCCCGCCGGGCCCCGGCCGCCTCACCTGCACGCCGCCCGGCACAACATGGCGCCCCGCCGCCCTCGGGCCTCGTCGCGCTCCGCCGCCGCCGACCGTCCCGGAGTCCCGGCCGCGCCGCAAGGGCAGCGCCGCCCCCGCCGGGCCCCGCCCCCCGCGCCCGCCGCTCCCAACGCGTGGGGGACGCGGGCCTGAGTCGGCCCCGGCCCGCCGGGTCCCCGCTCGGGGCCCAGGGAACCGGGACTGGCGCACTGGCGGAGATGCTTCACGCGAGTCGCGGGCAGCGCGGTGCCCAGACGCCGCGCGCCGGCCCTGCGGCCGAAGGAAAGGACGCACCCCCCCCGGTGAGAAGTGGTACGCTCCGAGGCCCCGCCTCCGCCCTGGGGGTGGGGCCGGCGGCGCGCGGCTCAGAGCGCAGGCGCGAGCGCGGCCCCGCCCCCCATCCGGCCGCGGGCTCGCGTCACCTCCCAGCCTGCGGGCCTCGGTTGCCAGGGCACCCGGGCGCCGCCCGCCCGCGCTCGGCTTCCCAAGCCCCTGCCATGACGACCTTTGGGTCAGAGCTGACCTTGGGGTCTCCGCCAGGCGCAGAACTACAGGAGCATGTGTGGCCTGGCCCCTGCGGGGTACCAGGGGCTGCGCTGTGGGCTTTACAGCCCGTTAACCTCATGTCACCCCCAGGGTCGTTGTGACCCAGGCGACAGTCCCCGCGCTCACCGAGCTGTAGCAGAGTGCGCGCCACGTGGTTAGTAAATGCAAGTCAGGGTGAGGACCCAAAGTTCACACTTTCTTGTTTACTAGGCCCTTCCAACAAGTCGAGCGTTTGCTGAATGACTTCCTGAACCAACCGCTGGTCTTTTAATTGAAGGAAGAACAGGGGGTCCTTTTCCTAGTGTCTAACTGTCCAGTAAGCTGTAAGCACCAAATACTTCCTCGACAATTAAAAAAAAAGGTCCTGTGTTGTGTAGATTCTCCCCATATAGGGACGCTTTGCCCGGTATTGGCCTGGGTGGGGTCTTTATGGGATAGAACAATAGAAAATGTGCTGAATAAGGTCTGTCGTTCCTCCCCCACCCCCACCCCATGCTTCCCTTCCCAGGTTGACTGGGCTTTGGGTTGGGGAATAGCAACTGGGAACCCCAGGTTTGACTTCACAGCAACAGAGATTGTCCGCCTTGCTCAGAGAGGCTGGGAGAAGGAAAATCGTCTTGGGACCAGGTTACAAGAGTCCTTAAAATTCAAAAGTACGGTTGGTAAAGGAGCTGAGAAGCATTTTTGTTGAAGTGAGGCACATCCGAGCATGAATACTAAGCCAGTTTCAGGGTACTAGCCGTGGGAGCTGGAAGAAAGGGGGTATTATAAAGGAAGAAAATTCAGAGACAGTAAGAAAGGACTCGACCTAGTGAGAAACAGTCACTCACACTCAGGAGACAGCCCAGTCGGCAGCATAGGTGGATTTATTGTTTGTTTGTACAGATGATGCCACTTGGAGACTTAGGTTGACCCCAGGACATGACCTTGTGAACAAGCCACAAAAATTGGGGAATAGGGAAATGACAGTGACAGTTTAGTAGAAATGTCTCTAAATACATGTGTTCAGCTACATCCCTCCAGAAGTTGGAAGATATGAGAGTATCCAGACTCTTCTACTTGTCAGAGCCAGACACCAGGGTCTCCTGCTCCCACAGCCAAATGTCCATGGAAGGGGGTTGGGGTGGAGCCCTGCAGAGTCTCTCCAAGGACGGCTAGGACCAGCCAGCCAGAGTCCCTGGTGATGGCCCTGGCAGCAGGGAGCGGGACTAGTGCCAAGGTTGGGCTCCCCAGATTTCATTCTCCTCCCCCCAGCAGACTCCGCCGGGCTGGAGGAGAAGTGTTGGTCCCAGAGTAGGAGGCTGTGCAGGACCACAAACTGCACCCTGCCCCTGAATGTCTCTAGGGTGGTGGGGACTCCAAGGGAGGCTCCTTGGCTCTTTCCTAGGCCCAAGACACGCGCCCAGGTTGTCCAGCTCCCAACCAGATACCAAGGTCAGGACCGGATGCTCTCTGACTCTTCAGACCGCCACCACATTATCTAGGATTTTTAGAGGTTGGGAGCAATATGTTCCCTGGACTCTGGCTTTTGGGTAGGGCCAGCCAGTGTGGAGTTGGGAAAGAAAAGCAAAGGAAAGGAGAGTGGGGTCAAGGGTGTTTATTTCCTGGGCTGCCCCCTGCAGGCCAAGGCCCTATTTCCCCAATTAGTCATTTCTGTCACCACTTCTAGGAAGTGGTCCCTCGGCCCTGCTTGTGCCTTCAGGTCTAGGAAAGGGACTGGAACCCTGGGCTGTTGGACCTGGACTTTTGCCAGGCCCCTGAGGTCCCCTTTACGTGCCCGCACTTTTGTAATGAGTCTCTCCCTCAGGCAGTCTGCACAGGACGCTGACCTGAGGATGCCAGCTCCTTGCTGCTGGGGCCCTGCCCGACAAAGGAGCCCTCCCTGCAAACCTGTGCCAGGGTCCCACACTGGGGTCCAGGGCGAGGGCCTCCCACCTGCCCAGGGACCCCCCCGCCCGCCCTGCGGCCTCCTACCTGAGCACTCGGGCAACTCCATTGCACCCCTTTATTGCATCTGATTTTATTCAGCTCTCCTAGTTAGTACACATGGTCCTCCTGTAGCGCTCTAATCTGGTCTCTCAGACTGTCGGCTTTGTTATAGTTATTACAAAAGTGCTGTGCAGAACTCCAGTGTGTTACAATCACAGTCAGCTCCGTTATGGTTATTACACCTGGTCCTCATATGGATCATTGATCTCAATTAAGATCAAGTCTGTTGGGAGTTATTACTCCTGGTGAATGTATGGAACTCAATTCTGGGCCCAAGTTCCTTCAGTTCATTTACGTTTTTTCCACATGCTGCTCATATTGAATCCTACTGCTGTTCAATTATCATCAGTTCTGTTATAGTTATTACTCAGGGCTCACGCACAACTATATTGTACTTCAAGTAAGGTCAGCTGTATCCTTATCACTCTGATTCTCTTTCAAACACTAATGTAGCTTAAATATAGTCAGCTCTGTCATAAATACTACCCATGGTACCCCTGTCGAACTCAATGATCTCAATGAACGTCAACTCTGTTATAGTTATTACACAAGTTGCCTGTGTAGGACTTGTGATCTTAATTATGGTAGCTCTATTCCAGATAATTCTCATGGCTCTCATGTGGAATTCAAGTGCAAGCTCCAGTCCTGTCAGTTCTCTTCTACATTGTACTCCTGGCTCATGTATAACTCAACTGTGAGCTCAATTAACATCACGTCTGTGTTCGTTACGAGTCAGTGCTCATGCAGAACTCGGTTCTTGGCACCTGTCCCTCCAGCTCCGTTCCCTTTATTACATGGGGTGCCATGGAGAATTCTATTGCAGCTCAAGTCAGGTCAGTTCTTCATAGTGATAACACAAGGTGCTCGGGTAGAGCTGAATTGAAACTCAATTAAGGTCCAGCCTGTTCAGTCACTCCACGTGGTGCTCGTGCAGAACTCAACACTGATGTCAAAAGGTCAGCTCTGCTCTAGTTATCGCTCATGGTGATCCTGTAGCACTCAATGCTGAGCTCAAGCACCTTCAGCTCCGTTATGGTGATGATACACGGTGCTCGTGTGCATCTCTTGGAGCGGACTCCAGACAGCTCTGTACAGTTATTACTCAAGGTGCTCATGTAGAATTGTATTGTAGCTCAATTCTCCTCAGCTCTGTTACGGCTATTGCACATGGTACCTCCTGTAGAACCCAGTGATCTCAGTTACCTCCAGCTCTGTCATAATTACTATTCATGGTGTGCATGTCCAACTCCACTGTAGTCAATTCTGGTCAGCTCTGTAATGGTCATTACACATGGTGCTCGTGTGGAACGCATTGGTCTCAATTAAGGGCAGCTCTGGTGTTTTTCATTGTGCTGATGTGGCACTCTACTGTAGCTCAATTAATTTCAGTTCCTTGATAATTCTTGTTCATGATGTTCATGCTGAACTCAATTGTGAGCTCAATGAATGTCAGCCACGTTATAGTTATTAACTAGGTGCCTATGTATAACTATTGCACTCAGTAAACGACACCTCACTTATAGTTATTACACAAGGTGCTCCTGCAGAAGTCTGTTGTAGACAGTTACAGTCAGCTGTTCGTTATTACTGATGGAGCCCATGTTGAACTCCACTGCAACTCCACTAAGTCAGTCTTATGTGGTCATTACACAATGTGCTCATGTACACCGCCAAGATCCCCATCACTTTAGCTCTATTCTAGTCATTTCTCACAGTGCTCACATTGAACTCAACTGTGAGCTCAGTGTCACCCCAGGTGTAGTCTAACACTCATGGCACTCATGCAGAGCCCAAGGACCGCAATGAAGTTCAGCTCTGTTAGTTCTTTTTCATTGTGCACATGCAGAGTTCAATTGTGAGCTCAAATACCTTCAGCTCTGCTATGGTTACTACAAGTGCTGCTCATTTAGAGTCCAATCAATGATCTCGATTACCATTGAGTTTGTTGCAATTGTTACTCATGGCGCTCATGCAAAAGTCAGTGATCCCAGCCCTCCCGGTTAGCACAAGGGGTTGAGTCTCAGCACTATGAAGCTATCGCCTGTCGCTGCAGCATGAGTCTCATCCCCGGCCAGGGAGCTTCCCACAGGGCGCAGCAGACCTCTCCTGTCTCCCCGCTGCTCCCCTCAGCAGTGGATTTCAGTAGATCCAGCTGTTCTGCTCCCCACTCTATCTCTGGTGAATCCTTTCATGCCCCCCACACACCTTTGCCCTACACCCCAGCTCTTGTATGCATAAGTAAATCTTTTTAAAAAGTCAGTGATCCCAAGTGCTCTCAGCTCTGCTGTATTTCTTACTCATGGTGCGCATGTAGAGCTCCATTCTGAGCCCATTATTGAAATGGGCAGTCCAGGCAGGAGATGGGATACCAGATAAGGCCGGAATGGCTACCTACCTGCCCCGGCCCTAAGACAACAGAGGCACCAAAAAGCCCTCCTCACACGCTCACACAACTACAAGAGACCTCAGGCTCCAGAACAACCGTGAGCTTTATCTTACAAACAGGGGAAACACAGAGCTTACTGTGGGCCGGCATTCTCACCCAGCTAGTGTCCACCGGAAATACAAGCAGAGTACCAGTCACCTGTCACCAGGAGTGCCAGGCAGCACTGGCCAGTACTGATGGTCACCACTGGTCCCCGTGAGGTGGTGTCAGAGACATCCAAGCTTACCGTCTCCCTGAGACAGCAGGCACGGAGCCTTTGGTGCTCCTTCAGCTGATGTCAGAGACTGGACCTCCGGTCTTCGGCTTCTCTTCCCTCCTCGGAAGTCGGCTGTTGGAGGTCGCCTTCTGGTACTTCTCTCCTCTGCCTTCAGAGGCCAGGAGCGGAGTTTGGAGTCTGGAACAGACTGTGTTAGCTGCAACAGAGTGGGTCCCTCTCAGCTGCTCTCCCCTCCTCGGACGTCTGCTTCTGAGTGTCAGCTTCTGGTCCTTCTTTCCTCTTGCTTCAGAGTCCAGAGTCCAGGTCTCCCCCTTCTTTCTCCTGAGGCTGGGGCAGACTCTCGGTGCCCTCTGACCCTGGCTTGCATCCGCTTTCAGGGTGCCCCACCACGAAGATAACGGGACCACCTTTAATTCTGTGGCTGCTTGCATCATTTAGCACCAATCAGCTCGCACCTGACTGGTGAAGCTGCGTTGCTGGGCCCTAAGGCTCCGCTGTCGCGACTGCCTCGAGTGGGAGCAGCGGGGGAGCAGCGCTGCTGCTGCGTGCCCCTTGCTGAGCGGGCGGTTCCGCTAAGGGACCAGCAGGTTATTGTTCGTCTCACACAGGCGCTGTGCAGCCTGCACCGGCGCGGGGCTGTCTGCGCTCTCCAGAGCTCCCGCTCCTGCCAGTGCCCCCGCCGGCTGTGGGGCGCTGGGTTTGGGCCCCTGCCACGTCCTGACGTGGGGCCCGGTGTTCTGTCTGCCCAGCCTGACGCTCCCTCCCGACTCCCGGGCAGGAAGCTCATGGCCGCAGGGCAGCGCCTGGGAGCATGGCCTCGCCTCCTCCGTGCGGCTGTGAGGTGCCGGGGGCTCCGCGGGCGTGTGGAAGAACGGGGTGCCGCGCCGGCCTGAGCGCAGCTGCCTCCGCAGGGTGTGAGGACAGGGACAGACCCTGGAGCTGAGACTCCTGCAGCGGGGGGCGTTTCTCTCGGGGAAAGGAGGATTGAGGGCGAGGGAGGCTGAGTCAGGGAGGATCAGGAGGAAGAAAGAGCGTCGCTCGCCCGGCCTCGGGGCTCGCCGCCATGGCACAGTCCGTCGGCGCGGTGACCCCAGCAGCGGGCACCGTCGCCCAATTCCAGAGGCAGACGCGGACTCACGGGCTGGCCGCGAGTGTGGGAGCCTGCTGGGAACTCTTGATGGTTTTCCTGCAAACTGCCTCCTCCGGGATGGGAACTTGAGCTAGCTGGGAGCTCGGAAACGCCCCTGACTCGATGCATGGGGTTTGGCTGGGTTCGGGGTGGACCGTGATTCCGCTATCAGCTCTGCAATCCACTCCCGCTCCTGACTGGGGTGGGGGGGGGTTCCCTCCCTATGGCACTTTAGCCAAGACAGAGCTTGCCCTGGGGCTGTCACTGAGACTCCAGGGCAGAAAGTGCTTTCCTGTAGGCCTTTCCCGCAGTTCAGCCTGAGGCAGTGGAAGCCGAGGAGCAGGACTGATGATCAGGAGAGGCCCGTGCGCTGCAGGGAGGTGCTGCTCCGGCTTGCACGGCCAGCTGGCCCTGCTCGCCAGGAGGGCCTGGCACCCTGGCACAGATGTGCAGGGACGGCTTTTCTAGATAGCTTGTTTAGTGACTGTGTTAAACATGTCTATCCCACCTCCAGGTTCTGGTCTTGTGATGCCTCCTTTCCATACTTTCTACTCTTAGCCTCCATCACCATTACTGATCTGCATTTTCTCATCTGGAAAACCGGAGTCTGGGGCCTCCTTGGTGACGCAGGGGGTAAGTCTTAGCACTATGAAGCTGTCCGCAGCCACTGCAGCATGAGTTCGATCCCCGGTCAGGGAGCTTCCCACAGGGCGCAGCAGACCTCTCCTGTCCTGCTGCTCCCCTCAGCAGTGTACTTCAGTCAATCCGCCTGTTCTGCTCCCCACTCTGTTTCTGGTGAATCCTCTCACCGCCCCCATCTGACCTACACCCCAGATCTTGTATCCATAAGTAAATAAATCTTTAACAACAACAACAAAAAACAGGGTCTGACCAGGTGCAATGATTCTCAATTTCAACTGTGGCTCTGAATGTCAGATTCAACACCGGAGGATTGTCAAGTCTTTCTCTCTCTTGCTTTGTGAAAAGTGTGTCTTTCCCCGGCCGGCAGGTGGCAGCAAAGCCTTGTTCTGAGGGGGCCCGTTGACCAGGGCGGGCTCTGCTCTGCAGGCTCCAGAGCTCCAGGTCCAGGACGGTGTCCCTGCCCATGAAAGTGACAGCAGCAGCAGCAGCAGCAGCATTGTGAGTTCAACGGGCTCTCCCACATTTGCATCCTCAGAACACTACTCCTGTGGGATGTTCTGTGTATAATGAAAGGTTCCTGGGTCCATAATGGGAAATGCTGGCCTCCTTGGTGGCGCTATGGGTTAAGCACAGCACTATGAAGCTATCCAGAGCCACTGCAGCACCAGTTCAATCCCCAGCCAGGGAGATTCCCATATGGCGCGGCAGACCTCTCCTGCCTCGCCAGCTGCTCCCCTCAGCAGTGTGTTTCCGTCGATCTGCCTGTTCTGCTCCCCACTCTGTCTTTGGTGAGTCCTCTCACCACCCCACACCTCTGATCTATACACCAACTTATATGCATAAATAAATAAATCTTTAAAAAAAAGAATGGGAAATGCTACCTTCCAGAATACCTCCCCACTCTGAAGTTTCCTTACATGTTCCTACCAAGGTCAGAGAATTCCTTGAAGGAAAGCGGTGACTTCAAACTTCATTTAGCCCAGAGATCCCCCAACTATTTCTTTTCTAAAAAAGAAAGGGTGTCCCCTGCCCCCTCTCTCCCTGCTCAGTCCCTTTCCCTCAATGTTCTCCCCTAATTGATCAAGGGCAACCAGCATGGGAAGGAGCGGTGGGAGCTGGCAGGCTGAGGACGGCCAGGGCTGGCTTTGGAAGCAGGGATGCCTTCTGGCTTAGCCTAGGGGATCGTCCAGGCTGCACGGGCTTGCGGTGCTGCCAGGCACTTCCGCACTTACAGCCTCCTCTGCCGCCTCGTGGAAGCCTTCACTTTGGCCTGCAACTTGTCCATCAGGTCCTGGATTCTGAGGATGGTCTTGCGGTCTTCCACAGTCCGCAACTGGCGCGGCTGTGTTAGGGCCCCCGAATCCATTGCTGCTTCTCTGGTCTGATCCTCAGAGTACTTGCTGAGGTTTGGGAGCACTCCACCTGGTAAGTCATTTCCTGACCTTGCATTCATATCTGTGGGCCTCCCTCAGAGCCTCAGTTCCCCTCTTCTGCTTGGCACCCAACTCATTTTCCAACTCACGTGCCTGGGCGTGGCACGAGAACAGGGAATCCAAGTAGCATCTCCCAGGCTTCTCTCCTGGACTCCTCTGAAGGTGAAGTCAGGATCTTCTAGTCCCATTTTGCAAAGGCGTCTCCTCCTAGGCCTCAGGAATCCCATTTCCTTCCCGAGACCACTGGGCGAGCCAGGGCTTTGTACAGGTGAGAATGAGAGGGCTGCCCGAGCGGCGACTGAGACGGGCTCTGCCAGATGCCCCTTCCGGGCCAGGCAGCGCGGTCGGGGCTGTGCTTTCTGAAAGCGGCACCACCAATTCACGTGCCCCCACGGCCGACCCAGGAAGGCAGCAGGGTGGCAGAGAGCCCGGGGGCTGCGAGTCTGTGCAGACATGTTCAAGCCCCAGGGCCAGTGACCGAGCCCACGCATGCAGCTGCTGTTGCTGAAGAGGAGTTTCCCTGCATTGAGGATGGAGATTATAACTCCCGCCTGACCGCCCTTCAATGTGGACATCAAATCAGACAATGTGCACGTACTTTTTTAAATAGTAAAGTGCCACACAGGGGTGTGAGTTTCATAGCTGCTCCTGTGTCTTCTGAAGTCCGGAGGGGAGAGGATAGTCACCAAGGACGCTGGTCACCAACTGTGGTCCCGGCTCTGTAGTCCAGAGAGAGACAAGAGGTGGGGGTGGGGGCCAGGTGCTGGGGACCCCAGAGGCCAGAGGTGGAGGCGGCTCTGGACTTGCAGATCTCTAGATGGCTTCCGAAATCTACCAGAGGCCCCCTGTTCCGGCTGACCCTGGCATCGCCCCCCATTCCCAGGTCCCAGGAAGCGTCTTCATCAGGGTCTAACAATTGCTGCCTCAGGGAGCTCTCTAGGCCTGTGTGACATCGGAGGGCAGTACAGATACCTCACTACACAGGGACTCAGAGGGGCTGAGTGAGGGCCCCTGCCAGCCCAGGAATCCAAGAACCCTAGAGGGTGGTGGTGGATCAAATCCCGCCCGCGGATCCATGAGAAAGACAGCCCTGAGCGCATTTTAACGGAATTGTCGCAGCAGAATTCCGTCAGGGAAGCAGCATCACTCAGAGAGGAGGAGGGGAGGTCTGTCTTTATGCGGGGGGGGCCCAGGGGAGGTCTTTTCCAAGGTCTGGGCAGGGAGCAACTGGGTTGCAGAGTATTGACTAAAGCAACGGGTACAGCCAGCTGGGCGCATGAAGCAGCTGCCTGTGGCTTTGAGAGCGCTTGTCAGTTCTTCCTCGAACTTTCAGTTGGGCTCTGTCCCAACTTCAGCTAATCAACAGGTCAGCCTGACAGTTTCCACTTCAGAATAGGACTGGAAATAATTAAAACTAAGCATTTAAAGAATTGGGGTGGGCTTCCCTTGAGGCCTAGTGGTTAAGGCTCAGCACTATCACTGCTGTGGCCTGAGTTCGATCTCCGGCCAGGGAGCTTCTCACAGGGCGCAGCAGACCCCTCCTGTCTCCCCGCTGTTCCCTTCAGCAGTGTGCTTCAATCGATCCGCTTGTTCTGCTCCCCACTCTGTCTCTGGTGAACCCTCTTACCGCCCCACACCTCTGGCCTGCACTCCAGCTCTTGTGTGCATAAATAAATCTTAAAAAAAAAAAAAAAGCCAAAGCACCAGTGGCCACGTCCTTGGAGGTGTCTGGAGGCCCCAACAAGCTGAAAATCTAGGAGTAATTGAGCATCGACCCTTCCTGTCTTTGGATTCAACTCACTGACGTTCAGTTGTTTGAATCCACGAATGAGGAGCCTTGAAAGGAGCCGCGAAGCACTTTTCTCTGGGCTTCCTCTGGCCTCCTCTCCTGGCCTCTCCCCCTCGCAGCCGTTCGGCCGTGGCTGTCCCTGAGCCACGCGCCCTGAGAGCCCTGCCCGCCAGCTCAGGTGTGCAAGCGTGCACACGTGCACATGCTCACGCTCAGGTGGCCACAGTCAGGCACGCGCCCCACACCCACGCGCCTCCACGTTACAAGACCAAGGCTGCGGGTGGTGGCCACAGAGGCCACAGGCGTGAAAGCCAGACCAGCTTCCCCGACCCCGCACCTGCCCCCCCTGGGCCCTGCCCCTCCAGGTGAGCGGTCAGCCCTCAGCCCCGGTGCCGCCTGGGTCACGCTGCCTCTGTGAAGCCGGGGAAACCAGAGTCCCCTTCCTGCCCTCCAAGGGTCACAGGAGCTGGAATGGAGCTGCCCCCCACTTTCCTTCCCGTCACTCAATGCCATGCTCCCCTTGAAACCGACTGGTGCCTCCACCCTAGAAATGACCTGACGAGACACCTGGCCCGTGGCCAGGTGGGCCGCCTCATGGCAGCAGGCGCCGGGCAGGGTCACCAGCGATTCG
This sequence comes from Scalopus aquaticus, assembly GCA_004024925.1. Taxonomy (NCBI): domain Eukaryota; kingdom Metazoa; phylum Chordata; class Mammalia; order Eulipotyphla; family Talpidae; genus Scalopus; species Scalopus aquaticus. The sequence goes on along the minus strand of PVIJ01003791.1, from coordinate 109,382 downwards.
GCAGACGGGCAAAGGAGAGTCCTGGAGCCCTCGGTGGATATTTCAAATTCTAATGCTCTCTCAGGGAACCAGGCACACAGGCGCACCAGGCAGGCGTCTGGCGAGCAAGGAGGCAGGCGTGGCTGGGGATTGGGGGGGGGACGGGGGGGACTGGGAGGCAGCAGGCAACGAACCCCCAGCCCCCCGTGATCTTCACTCCGGCGTGCGCTCGTGGTCTCGCCTCTTCCATAGTCACTCGTCCCTTCCAGCCCAGCCCCGAGGCTCAGGGGTGCACACTTGCTCGTGCCCACACCCACGCTCCAGGTGTCCACCATCAGGCACACGCGCCCCGCTCCCAAGCGCCTCCTGCGTCGACGTGAGCAAGGCTGCAGGTGGTAGCCAGAGTGGCCTAAATAGCCTGATTAGTTCACTGACCCTGCAGCCTCCAAACCCGGGTTCAGGATCACAACCCTGGGTGCCCCTTTCTCAGGGGCTCTGGAGGGCAGGGAGAAAATGGGAAAGGTTGGGACCCAACCTCCAGTGAGAGCCTAAGAGTTTAGGTCTCTGCCCCAGCGCCCTCCCCACATTTCCTGTGGGAAAAGCTGCCACCCCCACAGCTTGTGGGAACCCAGTGTCTGCCCCTGGCCCCAGGCTCAGGCGCCCGCGCTGCCGCCTACCCGCAGCCGAAGCCGGAGTGGGCAAGCAAGGCTCTCGGCTTCATCTGACAAGACCATCGAGTGGGCGTCCTGGCGGGAAGGCCTGAGGCCACGGACACTGGAGTCTGGGGACAGAGTTCAGGGCACAGGGGACAGGGCTTCTCAGGCTCAGCCCAGCTGAAGTTTGGGGCCTGATGCCTCAGCTGTGGGGGCTGTTCTGTGTGCTGTCAGTGCTTGTCAGCCTCCCTGCCCACCCCCACCAGGAGCCAGTACCGGCATTCAGCCACCTCCAGCTGTGGGGTAAACGAAAGAGTCATCAGGTTTTTCTGCCCTCCCCTCAAGGACAGACCCCTGCGGGCCTGCACCCTGCCTGATGGCGGCTCCTGGAGCAGGGTGTGGGCCTGCATGAGCGGGCGCACCTGGGCCAGAGACCGGGCTCATAAGCAGAAGCAGCGGAAGGAGAAGCAGCAGAAGCAGCAGAGAGCAGAGAACAGAAGCGGCAGAAGCAGAAGCGGCAGCGGTGGAGAGAACAGAGCGTGGCGCAGAGGGCCATTCGGGGTGCGGCAGAGGCCCCAAGAGAACTCCCAAGGGCCTGAGAGAGTGAAGAGTCGCAGGGCGCCAGGAGGCTGCAGCCCCCAGCCTGCCCTGTCCCTGGCTGCCTCTCTACAAAAGGTCATTAAAAGCCTAAAAAGCCCCCCGAGGCTCCAGGACTCCTCCTGTTGACCCGTCTGCGCAGCTCCGTAGAGAACCCGTTCCTGAGCCTTCCTCCCCCTACAAGATGACACCCCAGCTCCCCCCGTTCCAACCTTCTCACTCCAGTGATGCTGGCCTGGAGCTTGGTCTGATGAGCTTATGACGCGTAGGCAGGCAGCCACTTGTAAGGGAAATAAAGTTCATTGGATCTGTTCTGAAGAAAGAATCATTGGCAAAAACCAACAAACAAGCGCAAAGTTCAACTCAATGATGAGAACACTGTGGGAAAGAATTTGCGTATCAGCAAAGAGGAAAAAGCAAAAAGGTGGGTGCCCTCGGGCCCCACAACTCCCTGAGTCAAAGGGTAAGAACCGTGGGAGAGCTGGCTGATGGCAGGCGCCAGCTTTGGCAGCTGTGTGCAGACTCTGGGGCACAGGGCACAGGGGCAAAAAGGACAGTGAGTCATGGGGGGACGCAGAGAAGCAACCGCACACCAAGGAACAGCTGCAGCCACGATGGTGGAGGTCGTGCACGCCGGCCTCCTGATGAAGTGGGTTTTTTTTTTTAAAGGTTTATTTATTTATACATACAGCTGGGGTACAGGCCAGAGGCGTGGGGCGGCGAGAGGGTTCACCAGAGACAGAGTGGGGAGCAGAACAGGCAGATCAGAAATACACTGCTGAGGGGAGCAGCGGGCGAGGCAGGAGAGGTCTGCTGCGCCATGTGGGATTCTCCCTGGCTGGGTTCGAACTCGCATCACTGCTGACAGCTCCACAGCGCAGCGCCCAACCGCCGCGCCACCAGGGAGGCCCCCAATGAAGTGGTTTTGTCTCATCTTCATGAACAGTTTGCCAAGTTTTCCAAATAAAGAAATTGAGATTCAGAAAGATTAGTAAGTAATGTTCCCCAAGTCACGACAGATCATACAAGATCTTTTTTTGACAAAAGACCAGCTTTCTTAGAGTACTGGCTTGTGGCAGCCGCATGGCTCTGCAGAGATCATCCATCCCCAGCTGTCGGAACGCAGCCTGCCGCCAAGCAAGGCGACATTCGAAGGTACAGAAGCTCTTGCTGGGCCAGGGGCCCCACCAGAAAACTCATGGTTTTCAGAGTTCCAGTGGATACGGGTCCCCGGGACTTCAAACTCTGTAGCATGGCGGGCCAGCCTCTGGGAAAGCCGCCTCTTCTGGGGTAGCTGAGCTGCCGCGGGTGCAACCTGAGCTCCGCGCTGCTGGTCAGCGTTCCCCGCACTCAAAACCCGCCAGTGCCCAACGCCCAACACCAGGGCACCGGCAGTACCGCAGCTCACCCGGGATCGGGGCAGCTGCTCCCCGTTTTCAGGGGCGCTGGCCACCAGGAACACCGAGGCCCTGCACTCAGGACAGATTCTGTAGGTGAGCTGGACCAAGCTGTTGAGGTTTGACCCCAAGGTCCATGTATTTTCCACTCCAACAAGATGCTGCAGGTAGTGGATGTAAAGCTTTTTATTTTTTTTTAAAGATTTATTTATTTTTGCATACAAGAGCTGGGGTGCAGGCCAGAGGTGTGTGGGGTGAGAGGATTCCCCAGAGACAGGGTGGGGAGCAGAACAGGCAGATCCACTGAAGTCCACTGCTGAGGGGAGCAGCGGGCGAGGCAGGAGGGGTCTGCTGCGCCATTGGGAAGCTCCCGGGCTGGGGATCGAACTCGTGCTGCACTGGTTCTGGATAGCTTCATAGTGCTGAGACTCAACCCGTGGCACCATCAGGGAGGCCCCACAAAAAGCTTTTTAATATGCAGTCAACTTCAACACTTTCCAGATGAACAGACGTTCCCATCCTCTGTAGACAACAGACAGGTGCCCACAGCCCGGAAGCCTCAGGCTGGCTCACTCACCCCTGCCCCCGACAGTGGGTTAGACACTCGTCACGTCAGGCGTACAGATTCCCAAAGCAGATTCATGCCTCCTTTTACTTATCTACTGGCTACTGAAATTATGTCATTTAGTTAAATGCTGGGTAAACGGATAAAATGTGAGTGAAAAGGAAGGCAGTTATTTTAACGAAGACGAAGTCAAATGCTTTGTAAAGACTCAGGGGAACTGATAAAAGTCGTGGCTGTTAGTGAGATGTGGGAAAAGCACAGATATGATCAGGGAACTCACTGACCAGTCACAGGGCTGGTGGCTTTGTCGCTGCCTCTAGGTCCCCGCTCCACTCTGGAGGCCAGAAGATGGAAATCACAGACAGCGCAGTACTAGTGTGGTGCTGGGTTAGCCAGTATTTTTCTGGGCCTTCACCCAGAAAGTATTGCATGAATATCCACTTGCATGATCTAAGTTAAAATACATTGTTGAAGGTACTTGCGTGACATTTTATTCGGACTCCCAGTTTTTGGACCACACTTAGAGACCAGTTAGTCTCTAATTGCTAAGTGAAGGACAACTATGTCTGTGACTGAACTTTGGAAGTTGTGTCTAAATGCCTTGTCTTTGGGCCTCCCTGCTGGCACAAGGGGTTAAGTCTCAGCACTATGAAGCTATCTGCAGTCACTGCAGCTCGAGTTTGATCCCCAGCCAGGGAGCGTCCCAAAGGGTGCAGCAGACCTCTCCTGTCTCCCGCTGCTCCCCTCAGCAGTGGACTTCAGTGGATCTGCCTGTTCTGCTCCCCACTTTGTCTCTGGTGAACCTCTCACCCCCCCCCACACCTCTGGCCTGCACCCGAGCTTGTATGCATAAATAAATAAATCTTTTTTAAAAAGAAAGAAAATGGGCTTCTGGAAACAGTTGTTTGCCTAGACACAGGCTTTCCTTGCCTTCCGGACATGGCTGCAGAGAGCCCCATTTTCCTTATGGGGGGACGACTGGCCCCGGCGGTTACCCCACCGCCTCCTGCCCTGACGCACACTCGAGACCCCTCGGCCAGTCCCCCGTTGCGCAGCAACTCCACTCAGACTCAGGGGGTCGCTGCGCTGTGTTCATCACTTTCTTCTCTTCTCGCTAGGGGGCGAGGACACCCCTCCCCTGCGTGTGAGGTGTCTCCTACCGCTGGCCAGACCGCACTCGGCTCAAGGGCCTGGGACCCAGAGGTGCCCCAAACAGGGCGCTCCCTTGTCTCAAGTCCATCCCATGAGATCAAACATCCTTTCAGCCGCATCCTCGGTAGTAGCTGTGCGCTGTGCTGCTAAAGGTCTTATTCCTGACGTGTCCTGAGGGACCCTCACCTGGAAGAGTGGCCTCTGAAGTCAGCTTCGCTCCCCCACTGAGGCAGTCCCCTTGCTCCTCCATCTGTTATTTAACCTCTGTGCCCAGTTGTCCCATGTGTGGAATGGGCTAGCATAGCCCTCCCCCCGACGTCTGGCTGTGAGGGCCAGTGAAACCATAGGCCTGGACCTCCGCAGCGTTAGCCCCCATTCCTGTCTGTCTCCATCCTCCCCTGTGCTCTTTTCCCTCTCCAGAACACAGCGACCTTGGGTTCCCTCCAGAGGGGACTCTTCCCTCCTTAAGGAGAAGGAGGTTGACTTAGAGGTGGGAGATTCTAGCACATTCCATTCGGCTTCACCACTAGGCGGCGAGGTTGTGATCTTCCCAGCCCTGGTGGATTTGCCTTCCAGCACCGTTCTGATGGCTTCCCGCTGCCACCACCAGGGTTGCTGTTCCCCAGGTGGAGTAAAGGGCCTCCCGTCCAGCAGTCTGCAGACCCCTTCGTACCAAATGGCCCGGCCTTGGAGGGGAGTGGGAGTAGGCCCTGCCCCGGGGTCTCCACCATTAGCCACATCCCCACGCCGGCACCTTGCTCAGAAGCCTGTGCTGGCAGGGATGGGAGTGTCAGCCGGAGGCTGCCCTGACCTGCTCCTTTGGTGAGAGGGGGGCTTTGGGGAGGGTCCCGGTCAGAACCAGCTGCAAGGAGACGGGGCGTCGCTGTTTGGTAGAGACGTGACACCCACACTGACTCAGACAAGGCATCTAATCAGGGCATCCTACCCGCCCAGGGGTACTGGAAGGGCAGAGGGGTGCTTTCAGTCATCCCCAAATGAGAGAAGCGCTGTCGGCAGTGCGGAGGCGTGTCTCAGAAGGGGAAAAGTCCTGAACTAAACACACAGAACACTTTTGCACACACACACACCCCCACACACGAGACTGGCCCTACCCAAAATACTGCCAGCGCTCCTGTTAAGAAGCCTTGGCTCACTCCAGCGGCCCCCTCCCCACCCCCTTCCTTCCCTGGGCTGAAGGTACCGCGCCTCAGGCACATCCAGGGACCAGCGCGAGAGGGGCTGCCTCCCAGCGACGACAGGGGCCCGCAGAAGCTGGAAGCAGGATGAGGACGCCTGCTGACGCCTGCTCAGAGGTGCTGTTATTTGCACTGAATGGGTGACAAGTTAAAAAAGAGGGAGATCAAGATAGGGGACATTTTCTCAAAGAGTTGACTTTCTTTTTGCCAGTGAAGGGATTTCCCAGTCACTGGACAAGCTGTTTCCAAAAAACAAGTAACTCTGGGTACCCCACCCCCAGCCTGGGCTGGCTTTGTCTCCTACCTCCACCCAGGATGCAGAATAGTGAAAATCCAGCAGCAGAGTCATGAGCTGAGGACTAAAACCTCCTGAGCAGACTTCTGGAGGGACTTAGGCCTCTATCAACTCAAGAAACTACCGAGGGCCTCCCTGGTGGCACAACAGGTTAAGTGCAACACTATGAAGCCATCCAGAGCCACTGCAGTGCGAGTTTGATACCCGACCAGGGAGCTTCCAACATGGCACAGCAGAGCTCTCCTGCCTTGCCCGCTGCTCCCCACAGCAGTGTGTTTCAGTTGATCTGCCTGTTCTGCTCCCCACTCTGCCTCTGGTGAATCCTCTCACCACCCCACACCTCTGGCCTACACCCCAGCTTGTGTGCATAAATAAATAACTCTTAAAAAAACAACAACAACTGGCCTCCCTGGTGGCACAGCGGTTAAGCGCTGCGCTGTGGAGCTGTCGGCAGCAGCGACGTGAGTTCGACGCCCGGCCGGGGAGAATCCCACATGGCGCAGCAGACCTCTCCTGCCTCCCCGCTGCTCCCCTCAGCAGTGTATTTCCGTCAATCTGCCTGTTCTGCTCCCCACTCTGTCTCTGGTGAACTCTCTCGCCACCCCTCTGGCCTGTACCCCAGCATGTATGCATAAATAAATAAATCTTTTAAAAAAAAAAAAACTACTCAGTAACTTCTACAGCAATCACCTCCACGGCCACGACCTAACACTGGCAGCTTCACTACTGTTGTCCCTAATTTCAATCCAGAGAGAGCCAAATATGCACCCTCATCAGTCACGTGGGTGCCCACGTCCTGCTAGGTTCCCCTGCCTCCAGCCTTTCCTGTCTCACGACAAAGTCTCCATTCTTCGGCAGCCTTTGAATTCACCCGAGTCCAGGTGATGGCAGCTGACTCCCTTGATGGAGTAACTCTGGATACCTTCATCTGGTCAGTCATCACCTATTGTAATACACTATTAAGGTATAAAAGGCCATATGAGGGCATAATTTATAGAATAGGTGCACCCAGGTGTGTGGTACAATTTGAGGAATTTTGATAATGTATGTACCTGGGTAGCCAACACCCTCATCATAACACAGAACATGCTCGTCACTTGAAATCCTCATGCATCTCTCATCCCCCTCTGTCCTCTCAGATTCCGTGGCCAGTGCTGTCTACATCAGTCGCCACAGAGGAGTCTGCACTGGTCTCCTAAGTGCTGTGGGCAAATCTTCCTTTGCACTCGAGCACTGCAGCACGTCTGCCTCACCTCATCCTCTCCCTGCGCCAGAACTGGAATCAGCCAGTCCTGCAAGGGGCGCTGGATTTAGTGAGTGGGAAATGGAATTTAGAAGTCATGACGCGGGCGGCAAGTGGGCTCACTACTACTGCAGGGTGGCTACCCCTGGCTTGGCTCAGATGGTTCCAGTCTTAACACGGAGCCCAGCATCCAGGAACCTGGTTGCTGGCAAACTGGGCAAGAGGCCACTCGAGGGAGTGCAGGGTCTTTCGTGCACAGAAATAGGAAATGTATTTTTAAACTTTAAACTTTCTGAATTTATATTTAAACTTTTAAAAAACTTAATGTGTATTTTTATATATTGATATACATACATGTTTCATATAATTGAATATATTTTTATTACTGGGTTTGGTTTTACAGATATTTTTTTTAGACCTTTGAATTTATTTTATGCTAGGCCTATAAGTTTATTTTCTTGTTTTGTCTTCAATTTGCTTAATTTTTAAAAAAATATTTATTTATGCATACAAGAGCTGGGGTGTAGGCCAGAGGTGTGTTGGGGGGAGGTGAGAAGATTCATCACAGAGTGGGGAGCAGAACAGGCAGACTGACGGGAATAAACTGCTGAGGGGAGCAGTCGGGAGACAGGAGAGGTCTGCTGTGCCATGTGAGTCAGCTCCTTGGCTGAGATTGAACTCGCGTCACAGTGGCGGCTGATAGCTTCACAGTGCCGAGACTTAACCCCTTGTGCCATCAGGGAGGCCCCCAATTTGCTTAATTTTTTTAAAAATTTGAGGTACTGGGCCGCCAGCTACAGCGGCTTGAGTTCCATCTCTGGACAGGGAGCAGACCCACATGGCGCGGCAGACCTCTCCTGTCTCGCCTGCTGCTCCCCTCAGCAGTGTATTTCAGTCAATCTGCCTGTTCTACTCCCCACCGTCTCTGGTAAATCCGTCTCTGGTAAATCCTCTCATCCTCCCACCTCTGGCCTATACCCCAGATCTTCTATGCAAAAATAAATTATTTTTTAAAAAATTCATGTGCCCAAATCAATGTTTTCTATTTAAAAGTATTATTCCAAGTTGCTCCTGAACTTTCTTAATCTTATATGTGTATCTCATTCTCTTACTCTGGAAATCCTTGTATAACATTAAAGTATTTGTTATCCCATACTACAGTTTCACAACCGCGTTGACAATGTTACCATTAATTAGAAACCACCAGTTAAGCAGAAGACTACTTTGTAGTACTTTCTCATCCTTGGGATAAATCCCACCATATTCTGAGTATTATGTTCAAAGGCCCACTGGGAGTCTTCTTGTCTCTAACAACTTATTTTACCAATATTTGAGCTAGAGTTAGTGCATTTGTTTCAATTTACTGTCAACTTTGGAATACTTGCTTTCCTTTTTCACTTTTACTTTCTGGCTTCCTAAAACTTTCAAAATTCAGGGCCTCCTTGGTGGTGCAATGGGTTAAGCCCAGCGCTGTGGAGCTGTGGAGCTGTGGGCAGCTGCGCGGGAGTTTGATGCCTGGCAGGGGAGATTCCCACATGGCACAGCAGACCTCTCCTGCCTCCCCCAATGCTCCCCTCAGTAGTGTATTTCCAATGATCCACCTGTTCTGCTCCCCGCTCTGTCTCTGGTGAACCTTCTCACTGCCCCACACCTCTGGCCTGCACCCCAGCTTATATGCGTAAATAATCTTAAAAAAAACTTTCAAAATTCAGAGGAATCTTGCTTCTATTTCTTGCTCCTCCACCTCTTTCCATTACCGTCTATAGGTAAGTCTCTCTATGAAGTTTCAGGGACAGCCTTCCAATTTTCCACAAAATCTGGATGTGCCATTTTCAACCAGTGCCCTACTAACAGGCATTTGGATGACTTTCAAATTTTTGCTACAAGTAACGCTGCAACTAGTAACCTCGTGATAAGTTGTTTCTATTTGTGGAGGTATACTTTCAAGGCCAGTTTAGGGTTAGGAGTGTAATTGAGGGGCCTCCCTGGTGGCGCTGGAGTTAGTCTCAGCACTATCAAGCTAATGCCATACACAGCAGCAGGAGTTCCATCCCAGGCGTTTCGATTGATCCGCCTGTTTTGCTTCCCTCTCTGTCTCTGGTGAATCCTCCAACCCCCCAAATCTCTGGCCTGCACCCCAGTTCTCTTATGCATAAATAAAATCTTATTTTTTTAAAAAAGTGTAATTGAAAGATACGAGAATCAAAGCAAACATAACGTTGGTACTCCGTGGGACTTCAATCAAACGAGGAGCACTGGGGAGCCAGAGCTTTGGACTTTGGGGGTGCATTTCCCATATAAGTGAGGACAAGCGGCCTTTTATGTTTAAGGGCCATCGCTGTTCTTTTCTGTGAACTGGCCCGTGTTTCTCTTCATTTCTCTTCTCAGTTTTCAAGCGTTCCCGAGATATAAATTGCAAATATTTTCTCTCTACTGACCCGACCAAGATGCCTTTGCTCACCCGGAGGTAGTTTACCCTTATAAACCACCTCACTCGACAGCTCCTTCGGGGTCAACAGTTTTGGGGACGTCGGGTAAGAGCAGGTCAATCCAAAAAACCTGACCTGACCCCTGCAGCGAGGCGGTTCCCCACTTCCCAACACCACCATCGTTCCTATGCATGGCCCAAGTGACCACATCCTGTGCACGGACGGGCGTTTACAGCGATCACCGGACTTATGTCATCCGGTTCACGAAAACCTCCCCGGACAGGCTTCCCCGCGTTTCCCGGACAACCGGGTGTCCCTGGGAGCCGCCAACGAAAGCACGACCTCTCTGCGGCGCAAAAGCTCTCCGGCTTAGTGGCGAGACGTCGGGCGGCCAGGACCCAGCGGCCGGGGACGGAGAGCTCGGGTCTCTAAGTCCTCGAGCTAACGGGGCCCCAGGCGCGCCCGGAAGTTTCACCCGGCCCGCGGGCTCGCGGACGCGTCGAGAGCCGCTGCACCCCAGCGCGGCCAATCACACGGCGCCTTCGCCCAGATCCTTCCGCCACAGGCCGCGCCGCGGGAGTAGGTGGCTCAGCGCGCGCGTCTGCCCAGCGCCGCCCAGCTCGACCCCCGCCGCCCTTCCCGTGATGCCCCGCGGTTGACCTCCGACCTCGCAGGCCCCGTCTTCCGTCTGGCTTCCCTCCCCGCCCCCACCGCGAGTCGGCGGCACCCGCAGCCGTGGAGCGGGCCGCGCAGGCGCAGCTCCTCCCCGAGCGCCTCGAGCTCGGGGTCGGGCGCCTCAGCGCGGACGGCGCCTTCCCTGCCCGCGGCGGGGCCCAGCGGCCGCGGCAGCAGCCGGGAGGCGGCTCCTCGGTGAGTGGGCCGCGCGCGCGAACATGGCGGGGCGGGGAGGCGGGCGGCGCGGGGCGGGGCGCGGCGCGGGCGGAGCGGAAGGGGGTGGGGCGGCGGGGCCTCGCTTCCTCCCTCAGCGCCATTTTGTGGCAGCGAGACCCGCAAATAAAGGGGAGCGCCGGGGCTGCGGCGGGAGGAGGAGCGCGGCGGGGCCGGCGGCAGCGCGCTCGGGCGGCCTGGGCGGCGAGCGGCCTCGGCCTCTGTGACTGGCGGCGCCGGCGCGGCCTCCTGTGGAGCGGTAGGTGCGGGCCGCGCGCTGCGCCGCGGGCTTCTCGGCGTCCCGCAGCAGAGGCGCGGCCGCCCCCGGCCCCGGTAGGGCGGGCGGGCCGGGGGCAGCCGGCGCTCCGGGCCGCCGGCTCCCGTTAGCGCCGCCTTCCCGCCGGCGGGGCGCGGCCGCCCCCGAGGCCATCTTGCCGCGCCCCCGGGGGCGAGGTGGGCGCTCGGGGGCGGCGGGCGGCCCCGGAGGCCGCCCCCCGGGGCGCGCCGGGGCCGATGGCCGCAGCCGCGGGCGCCGGGCACGTCCGTGTTCAGACGGACTCGCGTTCCGCGGGGCGCGCTCCTTGGCGAGGCGCTCGCGGCGTGGAGCTGTCGCCGGAGCCGCGAGCCTGCTGTTGGTCACCGCCGCTCTTGCAAGCCCCGTGTGCGGCCGGAGCGCGTCGCGGGGCAGCCCCCGGGCTGCTTTGGAGGGGACAGTTGCGCCCGGGGGCTGTGTCGAGCCCGGAATGACCGGCTCTGTGACGGAGCGTGAAGAGCCGCCGCGGGGTCTCGTCGGCGCCGCCCGCCTCGCGCCCGGCGCTGGCTTAGTTCTCGCTGCTGCTGAGCGGGGGAGCGGGCGCAGGTCTGCCGCTACCGAGTTCCGCCCGGGTTTTGCCTTCTTCAGATTGCGACAGACGGGCTGTAGACATTTAAAGCCCCGTTTGGGGAAAAAACTACCCAGTGCGAAAAGCTTCTAGTGGCTGGGTTTCCTTCTTGCCGTCGCCTCTCATGGGCACGTTGGGAGAGAATTTGCTTCCGCGAGGCGGCTCGTGTAAGGTTGAGGCTCAGCTTTCAAGGGTTTGGGCAGGTGTGTTTCTCGCGTGCTGCAGATCTTACTTTTTATTAAGCAGCTTCACTTAGTGATCAGGATTTTCATTCATTGGTGGAGCTTAGACTCCCGAAGAACTGAAATAATCATGATTTTTTTACTTAGCTCATCTAATTTGTAGAACTTTATAATACCTAGATTCGTTTTGAGTTGTTGGCTCAAAATGTTTTTAACGGTCAGAAATCAGTCGGTGTGTGTGGTTCAGAAAATCTGTGATGATAGCTCTGTGATGTGGGAGTGAGAACTATAGTAATTTTATCGGTGTAGCACGTTACAATTTTGAGACTCTTTCACTTGTGTAGGTATATGGAATAGAATCCTCTTGGAAATAATGTTTATTAGTCACAATTACTTAAATATAATTACATGTTACTCGATAAAAGTTTATATGAGTACGTCCTTTTTAGCAAAACAAAATCCACTGGCTAGTATTTGGTTTTATTTTTTTTATTTTGTAAGTTCCCTCGGTTTTTTGCCTGTAAGTATTCCCTGTCACTGTGTTCATGAGAGAAAAACGTAAGTGTTCCTGTCACAACATGCATCTCCCGTTGCATGTTGAGGTGCCGCCTCAGGTTAGAATTCGCTGCAGTAGGAATGCAATAATAGTAAACGGTTTCCAGCCGGGCCTCCCTGAGGCACAGCGGGGTAAGTCTTAGCACTGTGAAGCTGGAAGCAGCCTCTACAGCATGAGTTTGATCCCTGGCCAGGCCAGGGAGCTTCCCACAGGGCACCCAGACCTCTCCTGTCTCCCCACTGCTCCCCTCGGCAGAGTGTTTCAGTCTGCCTGTCTGTTCCCCGCTCTGGTGAATCCTCTCATACATCTCCCCACCTCTGGTCTACACCCCGGTTCTTGTATGCATAAATAAATAAATCTAAAAAAAAAAAGTAAATGTTCTCTACCCTTGAACATGTAGTTGATGGGATTGACTTTAATCTTTCCTGAAGGAACATAAAAGTTGACCTTTGCATTGTTGGTATCTTATTTGAAAATCTTCTGTATAGCCCTTTTATGGCATTTCAGGCACTGAGATTTGCAGCACTTTGTAAGAGGCAAAATTGATACTTTTTTTTCTGATTTGGAGACTCTCCCTGTGTTAAAGTGACTTGCTAAAGATCACATGACTGATAAAAAGTCACAAAAAGGTATTTTCCAGTTCCTAATTCGTACCCTTTCTATTAAGTGCCAAGACTTAGGTCAGATTGTTGCTTATTTTCAGTGAGGTACAAGTTTTCTTACTGCCGTTGCGTTGGGTGCTTGCCTCCGTTAGAGAGAACTGATTGTGTAACTAGGATCGTAATACTGAGAGGCAGGGGAAGCCTAGGATCTGGGATGCTTGGCGCTGTGCCAGCCAAAACAGCTCCATCGATAGGGATAGGTGGTGGCTCTGACATTCTAAACTTAAGAGCGCTGTAATCTTGAATTCGCCAAGTGAGTAACTGAAACCTTCACATACTTTTAAAACTTTTTTAATCATTTTAAACCTGATGAAAGGGTTGCCAAATTGGCCAATTTTGAATTTTTTTCAATTTTCCTTACGGTAGCTAAATTCAGTCATTACCTATCTTCATCAGTTACTAACTCTTGAGGGGCACTGAATTTGGGATCCTAACAGCTCCCACCCCCAAGTAATTAATAGCTGCTTTCGCCTGAGCTTATCACTTGGTGACTGACTCATTCATTTTTGTTGTCTGGAAAATGGGAGCTAACTTTGACTTTGAAAAGTTGTGATTATTAAATAAGTGACTAATAGCACTTAGCATACTTTTTTCCTTCAAGATTCAGAATTCAACTTTACTTGACTCCAAATGATTTCAGTCATTCCATTTTTGTAGTACGGAATAGGTTGTTCTAAGAACTTGGAATAGTCATTGTTTTTATGAACCTAGAATTCATTTTAGATGACTGTACTTGTCAGTTATTTTAAGAAAAATTGCTTTGGGGAAAAACAAATTTCATAGCGCATGCATACAACGTAAAAGTCAAAACTGAGGAACAGCTTCTGTGTTGCTGATACTTAAATTTTAAGCCTGTCCTAATTCGCCTTTTGTTATCCAGGCCACATTTAAAATCTATGTGGAATATCATGGACTCTCAAGGAAAGATTGTCTTTCATCAGCTAAAGATAAAGGATTTTCTTTCTAAATGCTTTGAATATGAAATTGGCTCTCCCACGTGTGGAGTGACCTGTGACTGAGCGTGTACACGTGAAACACATTTGTACCAGATCTCTTTTTATCCCTCACTTCTATTACAAATTTAGAAATTTTTTAAATAAAGAAAGCACAGATACTGTCTAAGCAATGTGTAATTAAAGTTTACCATCACACTTTTCCCGTAGAAAGACTGGGGTATAGGCCAGAGGTGTGCACCGTGAGAGGATTCACCAGAGACCGTGGGGAGCAGAACAGTGTATTTCAGGTATTACTGAAATACAGTGCTGAGGGGAGCAGCAGCTGGCGAGACAGGAGAGATCTGTGCCAAATGTGGGTCAGCTCCCTGGCTGGGGATCTGCCGCAGCCCTGATAAAGCTAAGACTTAACCCCTAGGCAACCAGGGAGGCCCCCCACCATCCCACTTTAAAAAAAAAATTATGCATACAAGAGCTGGGGTGTAAGTCAGAGATGGGGGGGTGAGAGGATTCACCAGAGACAGAGTGGGGAGCAGAACAGGCGGATCTACTGAAATACACTGCTGAGGGGAGCAGTGGGCGAGGCAGGAGAGGTCTGCTGCGCCCTGTGGGAAGCTCCTTGTCTGGGATCGAACTTGTGCAGTGCAGTGACTGCTGATAGCTTCGTAGTGCTGAGACTTAACCACTCACGCCACCAGGGAGGCCCCTAGGTGAATTTTACATGAAATTTTGTGATGGAATACATTATAATTTTATCTCACTTTGAGATACAGATTCTGTGACATGAAATTAGGTTAGGAATATATTCATTAAGGTATCTGTATGTGTGGTATTTCATATATAATTTGTACAGTAGTGGATTGTCACTACAATGGTAGACTCTTGTCTTAACAACATGCCTGTAACAGGAAAGGCCTAGCGACTGGTAATCCCTTCTGCAGAATTCTATAGAGTAGTTGTGCGAATGCAGTGAGAAATTACATTTCTCTCAGTCCCTTATGGTGACATCAAAAATAATGACTTAACAGAAGATCTTTAAAAAAAAATAACAGTAGTGGGCCCCCCTGGTGGCGCAGCGGTTAGACACTGCGCTGTGGAGCTGTCCGCAGCGGCGACACCAGTTCGATGCCCGGCCAGGGAGATTCCCACATGGCGAGGCAGACCTCTCCTGCCTCACTGGCTGCTCCCCTCACCAGTGTATTTCCATCGATCTGCCTGTTCTGCTCCCCACTCTGTCTCTGGTGAACCCTCTTGCTGCCCCAATTCTCTGGCCTGTACCCCAGCTGTATGCATAAATAAATCTTTAAAAAAGAAAAAAAAGTTATTAAAAAAAACAGTAGCAATAATAGTATAAGATCTTAACAAAGAAGACTAAGTGTGGAGTATATGGAAACCCTGCAATTTCTCTGCAGTTTCTATAAATCTAGACCTCCTCTAAAATAAAAGACTTTAACTCATTGTTTGTGGGTAGTTTTTATTGTGCGCTAACAGGTGGCGCGGGCCATTTGTGCTAATTTTTTAAGTATTAAAAAAAGCATAAAAATAAACATATTTATACGTTACCCGCATTATACCACTAGTCTATAAAAAACATTAATACGTGTCCCACCCTCTACTACCAGTCAACGTAAAACGTATAAATACGTTTCCCGCATATATACAGTGTGTTAAAATTTAAAAAATAAGAATGACTCAATGATAGGGCTGTTACTGAGTTCAGTAATAAATTGGTATGATAAAGCCAGTATTTTTTTTTCTTGTATTAGCTGGGAGAAAACCATTTGAGCATCTTTACCATTTTTTCCTAGGATTCAAGATGACCAACGAGGAACCTCTTCCCAAAAAGGCAAGTATTTTCAGCAGTTTATAAACAGTTTGGTAAGAGGTAACACAGGAACTACCTGTATTTGTTTGCATGTTTTTCATTCCCTTATAAAAATAATAGTTTTGTAGGTGTATAATGTGCTAGATTTTGTATCAAATATGCAGTGTGTTTTTAGAATACTTTTATTATAACGGTTTCTCCATAGTCTACTATAAGCCTTTATTTTACAGGCATTTCCAGCTATACCACTACAAATAATGTCAAAATAGATTACAAATCCCTGTAAATTATTTCACTTTTCCCCCCTGGATTATATTCCCTTCATTGTAATGTGAAATCACTTCTGCATTTTTTAAGAGGTCATAGCCTGTTAGTTCTTAGCTACTTGTTACTCTGAAGTTTTCTTTTCAAGTCTCAGTTTTCCCAGTCTACATTCCTGCATTTATTCAGTTTAGTCACCGTTATGTACAGATAGTTACTTACAAATACACAGAGAACTGCAAAAGAAATAACATCGTTTCTAAGAGGACTTGCAATACAGGAAAGTAGAGTACATGTTTACTAACCAGTAAAAATTTTGTGAACAGTTTATATACAGTGTTAATGAAAATTTGTGTTAGGTTTTAAAGTCATTACCCTTGAGGAGTAAAAGGATTGTACTTTAATAATATGAAAATTACTGTGTGCTTTCTGTTAGACTTTGACTACATTCTTGTATAATTTTCCCTTTATATTCCCTTTATAAAACGATTACGTTTTATAATAGTACTTGTCACTGATAATGTTATAAATTTGAAATGCTTTTATAAGGAAAAAGGTCTTTAGCATAAGGAAAACTAGTGAAGCTTTAATTTCATACTAATACAGAAGCAGTATCTCACCTTTACAGTCTTAACTTGGTATAGGAAAAATATTTATTACGTCTCAATTTACAGAGCAGTTTTACCTAGCTGGAATATTATGCCCTTGTGTTTTTTTTTTTTTAACAATTTTTTATTTAGGAATAATTATAGGTCCACAGAAGGTTCTGTGCCCTCTTCACGCAGCCTCCTTCAGTGTTAAAATGTTGCATAACTCTCAGACATCTTGTATAACAATATAACCAAGGACTTGACATTAGTACAATCCCCAGAGCTATCCAGGATTTACAGGTTATATGTGCAGTGTGTATGTGTATAGTTCTGTGCAGTTTTACCCTGTGAAGCTTTCTCTAACCACCACCAGAACCAAAATAGTTAACTGAACCATCACCAGGAGCCTTCCCTCTACTGCTCCTTTAAAGCACATCCATCCCCTCCGTCTTTTCTAACCGCCAGCAGTCACTAATCGGTCTCTGTTTGTCTAATTATGTGAATTAAAGATATTGCCACTATTTTTTATTCAGCCATTCTGATAGTGTGTAGTGATAGCACATTGGCACTTTACATTTACATAATCATGTCTGTGCTAAAGGTAACAACTTTGTTAAACTTCCATTAAATTAAGTTTTAAAAAAATTGTGCTGAGCCATTTGTCTCAGCCTCTAAGATGTTTTATTATGTCTCAATACAGAGCTACTTTTTTAATTTATGCATACGAAAGTTGGGGTGTAGGCCAGAGGTGCCAGGTGAGGGGATTCACCAGAGACAGGGGGACCATACCTCTGGCCTACACTCCAACTCTTACTTGCATAAATAGTTTTTAAAAATAAAAGGAGGGGTTATGTCTTCAGTAATAAGGGGATACCTAATAAAAATGAGCAGATTTGTGATTCTGTCATCATTAAAACTACAAAGAGCATGAGTGCCAGTAGTACTTAATATTATAATTTTTAGGACAATTACTCAGTTTGTATTTTAATTCTTCTCTATAGGTTCGACTGAGTGAAACAGACTTCAAAGTTATGGCACGAGATGAGTTAATTCTAAGGTAAAGGATTCTTTCATCAAAAATATTAAAAGATTCCTATAGAACATACTGTGGTTCTGTAGTAATGTTTGTCTTTATGTCAGATATTGTTTTAATGTTATCTGTATTCTCAAGTCATTTAATGTGCTTTTTGAACATACTTCCTCTGGCCTGTCTGTTCCTTATATGAATACAGAGGAAGGCATAACTGAAGAACCAGTCACTCATGTGGGTAACATCTGGACTTATGAGCATCCTGAATTTATGTTTAACATGCAGAGCATTTGTATGTGTAAATGTTTATCAAAAGCAAATTGTTATGTATAGCATTATAGTATTTGAGTGTAGGGAATCAAAATGTAATGACACATTTTGTGTTTTATAACTCTGTATATTTTCTATATTCTATTACTATGCTATGGTGATTTTTTACAGATAACTTTCAAATAAAAAATGAGCAAATTTCAGGGCAGCATTTGTAAGACTGTTGAACTTTTGTCTAGAAGTCACGAAATTTTTTTATTTGAAGAGCTAAGTAAATTCAGCAGGCAGGTAGCAGCCCTTCTGTCCACCTGAGCCTGTGCAAGTGTTTCACTTCGTTGACCTCCTCCCTTTGCAAAGGCCGCTCTCTTCCCAAGGCTGCCCGCCTGGGACTATGCTGTCCTCTCTTTTAGCAGACTCGTCTCTTTTGGAGCAGCTCTTTGTCCACTGTGTCATGCAAGTGTCCTGTATTCTCTTCCTTTTTTATAATAAACTGCCCTTCTGGATATAAAAAATAATAATAATTCAGCAGGCAGGAAGTAGGGGGGAGAAAATGTGTTTTGTAAGACAGACACAGATGACACTTGCCACTGTTTGCTGGAGTCTGCTGGCACTGTATCGTGGACACTAGTTTTAGCTTCCTTTGCCATAATCTCACGAAAGGAGCAGTTTTCCATAGTTTGCCTTTATTTTTCAGCACTTAAAATTTATTTAATTTTTTAAAGATTTATGCATACAAGAACTGGGGTCTAGGCCAGAGGTGCAGGGGGTGAGAGGATTCACCAGAGACCGTGGGGAGCAGAACAGGCGGATCTACTGAAATACATTGCTGAGGGGAGCAGCAAGCAAGACAGGAGAGGTCTGCTGTGCCATGTGGGTCAGCTCCTTGGCTGGGATCGAACTCATGCTGCAGTGGCCAACGATGATAACTTGATAGCGTTGTGTCTTTAACCCCTGCACCACCAGGGAAGCCCCAGCACATAAAGTTTTTATCTTCAGCATGTTAAAAAACACACTTGTCATCTCCTACTAAGGTAGACACTATATGTTACCACCAAATTGTTGGTGTTCTCTATGCTTTTGATAGAGTACATTCCTTGCCTTTTAGCCTTAGATAATTCCTCTGGTTATTTTGTGCAGTCTTTAACTGTAGCAGGATAAAAATCAGTCTTACTTTGGAAAAGTCATAGTAACAAATTTTTAATTTAGATTTCCTTTCAAGTTTTTAAATCATACACAGTTTATATTGATGAGGCCAATTTAGTTTTTTCCTTTAGGGACTTCTAACTTGATTTTTAGGTGAGTTTTTTCCCCCTCGTTAATTCTCGGTCATTTTTTTTTTAAAAAGATTTGTTTTTATTTATTCATACATACAAGAACGGGGTGCAGGCCAGAGGTGCAGGGGGTGAGAGGATTCACCAGAGGCCAAGTGGGGAACAGAACAGGCGGATCCACTGAACCATGCTGCTGAGGGGAGCAGTGGGGACACAGGAGAGATCTGCGCCATGTGGGAAGCTCCCTGGCCAGGGATTGAACCCATGCTGCAGTGCTGGCAATAGCTTGACAGTGCTGATGCTTAACCCCTGTGCCACCAAGGAGATCCCCCCCCCAAAATACAGTCTTGACAAATATTACATTGTTTCCCCTTCTTTACATGCAAAAGTGGTATCATTTTGAGAGAGTCACAAGAACCAAGATGAGAATCCTCGACCCCATGTAGTCACATTTCTTGTGTATCTTTTGTTCGAGGTGGCATGTGTGAATGAGGTTTTTGTTTATCTTCTATACTCCAGGCATTGTCCTGGGTGTCGGTGATACGAAGTCCTCTATGGTGTGTGGTCTGACCCAGGGAAGCACATTAGTATATTTTCAGTAGAGGATACTTTTCTGTGTATTTTCTTTCTTCTGGCTCCTATAAATTAAAAGGAATAATGAAGTGACTAAATGTACTGTTGGTTAAACTAGAGGTAAAAATTAATCTCAAAATGGAAGAGACACTAAAAATTTTCCAGCAGAATTTTCAGTGTTAAATTTATGAATGTTTTTCCTGCTATATTTAATAAAAGCAATTTCAATGTAACAACTAATATATAAATTTATTTTTTGTACTAGATGGAAACAGTATGAAGCATATGTGCAAGCTTTGGAGGGCAAGTACACAGATCTTAATTGTAAGTTTGAGTTCTGGCTTCCTAAGCAATACATGAATATCTCCTTTTAAATTATTACAGACAGGGTAATTGACTTTACTAAGTATATGTAACTTTCATTCAAGCATTTATTACTAAACAACTAAGTCCAGGCACTGTGCTCAGAAATAGATGTAAGAGACATGATCTCTTCTGAGGAGTTCTCAGTCATTGGGGGAAACTGACATGTAAGCATAAAATGGCATGATTTATAGCAGAATTATGTACAAGATTCTGAGAACATGAATAGGGAAATTCAGAGCCACTTGAAACTTTTCTTGATCTGTCTCTAACTGCATTTACAGAGGAACTTGCGCTAAATGAAGCACGAGTTACTGGTCTAGAAGGGGGAAGGGGGCCATCCAGCAGTACATTTGAGAGCTGAAGTACTTACACATTTCTCAAAATCTGCTAAAAATAACACTGACAAAAGTTTATATTTTCAAAATCTTTAATCTTTTTCTCACTTTTCACTGAATTAGAACAACTTAACCATTACTGTTTTCTAGGTCCAGAAAGCTTAATGCCCAGAAATTTCAGTTATAATCCATAGAAGTTAAGAATATGATGAAAGCTCAAAGTAGTGATTGTCCCTGCAATTATTGGCTTGCATATATTGATTAGGTGAAGAACAGTACAATACAAGGCTTTGTGAGTACTATGTGCAAATCATGGTATTTTTCCTGTGCCCTTTGGGAACAGATTAGACTATAACAACATAATTCCCCCTTAGTTTTGGTTGCGAACCACTGTAGCACGACTGCCTCCTGTGAGCACACATGATTACAACATGTTTTCTTGTTAGAAAGTGGTTAAGCTATAAAGTTAAGACAGAAACTTAAATAAAAAATTTAAAACTAAAAAGTACTTAATTTTTTTTGTATAGAAGAACTGGGGTGTAGACCAGAGATACAGGGTATGAGAGAATTCATCAGAGACAGTGGAAACAGAATGGGCAGAGCCACTGAAGTCCACTGCTGAGGGGAGCCGCGGGGAGACAAGTCTGCTGTGCCATGTGGGTTAGTTCCCTGGCAGGGACTTGAACTCAGGCCATAGAGTGATAGCACTGAGACTTAACCCCGAGGCTGCCAGGGAGGTCCCCAGAAACTAAAATATTAATGAAGTTTTTTATTCTGACTTTGGTTACCCTTGACATAGGCAATCAGAATTTTGCTCTGTTGGTTCAATTTGATCTTGAAATTGTATTTCGTGTTTTGCATTTATTTTTCTTTATCATCAGCTAATGATGTAACTGGCCTAAGGGAGTCTGAAGAAAAACTGAAGCAACAACAGCAAGAGTCTGCACGCAGGGAAAACATCCTTGTTATGCGACTAGCAACTAAGGAGCAAGAGATGCAAGAGTGCACTGTAAGTAGTTCACATGCTTTCAGTCTTTCTCATGATACGCTTTTTAATCTACATTACTGTGTATGTTAATACTAATGCAAATTTTAGACACTACAGAAATACAAATGCACATCTGTTATTGTAGATACACTTGAGGTGAAAATATATTAAAAGTCAGCTTTTGGGAGATAGCCTCATCATTTGCATTTAAAATACTTTTGTGTGTAGCCACAGTCAAAAGTTTTAAGATAATCTCTAAAATTCCCATGGTTTATAAGATTAAGTGTGTTGATACTAGATACCTTTCAGTGGCTTTATATCTGAGGTTTTGAGGCTCAATTGCTGTTTATTGCTGCTTTGTCTGAGAAAGCCATCTGATTCATTTCTCCTATGCTCTTTATCCCTATCTCTTCTTGCATAAACCTAATTTTTAGTACCAGCAACTTTTATACTTGAATCATTACAAGTTTTCATTTGTACTATTTGCCCTGTATTCGTAGATCTATAATCTAGTGATATTTGATCATCTTTTCCTGGTTGAACTTGAACTCAGTATTTTGCTCTCTTTGATAGTCTTAGTCCATTCCTTGTAGTGTTTGTATATATGTTCAACACACTAGTGACAGTTCTCTTCCTCTTGTTGTTAAAGTTAACATCAGACTATCTTCGATTCTTCTGTGAAATCTCCATTCACTGGGTGCATGTTTATTAAAATCTAATGTCTGAGTCAGTATTCTGGTCACTATGGACTCAGCATGGACACACTCCTGTTTCTTCTCTTTTTTTTTTATTTTTATTTATTTATTTTTTTAAAGATTTATTTTTTATTTATACATACAAGCTGGGGCACAGGCCAGAGGCATGGGGCGGCGAGAGGGCTCACCAGAGCCAGAGCAGGGAGCAGAACAGGCAGATCAGAAACACACTGCTGAGGGGAGCAGCGGGCGAGGCAGGAGAGGTCTGCCGCACCATGTGGGATTCTCTCTGGCCGGGCGTCGAACTCGCGTCGCCGCTGCCGGCAGCTCCACAGCGCAGCGCTCAACCGCTGCGCCACCGGGGAGGCCCCCTGTTTCTTCTCTTACCAATAAAATCTTCAGAGCTTAGGCATGATCCTTTTACTTCCTGTGCACAGATTGTCCACATTTTCTCAAAAGTTTTTATTCCCTCACTTTCTCAAAATGATTTCTTCATTTGTTACTTTGTTAAGGAAAGGAGTAGTATCTGTTATTTTCCCTACCTTCTCTTCACTTATTCTTGTCTTTATCAGTTTTCATTTTCACTACCACTGATACCTTTTTCTTCAAGGTCACTAGTAAATGTTTTTTCTCAGTAGTCATGCCTTTGCTTTCTGTGTTTCAGCTACTGACATTTTCACATTCAGCTTTTTTTTTTTTTTTGACCTGTGGACAGTTAATTAAAAGGATACTAACAGTGTGAATGTAAATTCCTTTCTGTGTAGCACCACCCTGCCACTCCAAAATATTTTTTCTGCTCTTAGACTTTTCATGTCAAATGGGGTAGCCACCACTTCTCAAGGTGCCAACTTTCAGAGCTGTTTCTCCTTTCCTTGTTCTGATATTTGTAATTGTAGATTGTACATCATTTCCTCATGTAAAAACTTTAGGTGTGGTCTTTTGCGTGGTACTGTTCTAAGTACTTGTACATGCAGAGGGTGAGTCTTATCTTCAGGGTGCTAATACCTGGTAGATAGTGTGTGGATGGATAAATGCCTATGGTGATGCCTCATAACACCCCATGAGTTTTAAATTATCTCCTTCAGTCCTAGGAGAGAGTCTAGCTTAGGAGACAGTCTAGCTCAGGAACTTCTTACCGCTTGCCCAGGCAGTGTAGCTGTCAGGTCTTCTCTGAGTCTCCAGCTATCATCTGTACAGTGGTAGTTATTTTGTTTGTTTGTTTTAAAGATTTATTTATTAATGCATACAAGCTGGGGTATAGTCCAGAGGTGTAGGGTGGTGAGAGGATTCCTCAGAGACAGAGTGGGGAGCAGAACAGGCAGATGGGCTGAAGGGAGCAGTCGGTGAGACAGGAGAGGTCTGCTGTGCCATGTGGGAATCTCCCTGGCCTGGGCCGGGTATCGAACTCATGCGGCAGTGGCTCTGGATAGCTTCATAGTGCTGTACTTACTGAACCCGCTGCGCCACCAGGGAGGCCCAGTACATTGGTAGTTTTGATTATTTCGTGCCTGTCCTTTGATCATGCCTAGGTTTTTCAACTAGAACCTACAATTTCCAGCCACATTTTTTATAGTTCTTAGTACACACCTGCACAACTCACTGACTATTCTTTCAGTTAGCATACAGGGTAAGGTGTTGCAGAAAGGGTAGCTGGAGGGGGAAAAAAACAAGGAAAATGGGCAAGGTTACATGTGACAGATGAGGGTGGTTCACATTGTAAACCTGTCGTAAAACTGTATTAGCGTTGGAGAAGCAGTGTCTTCACTGGGGGTGGGGACATGCCTTTCCTGTTAGAGTGTCTTAGTAACTTGTCTTATAGTGAATAAGCAGTTGTACTTTAAGAGGAGTTACTTAAAAAAAAAATCTCTAAATAAAAATCTCCCTGTGTGGAATAAAAATTATATTGGTTGCTCAGGGAAACAGTAATTAAATGTTTCCAATTTATGGTAGAAATGAGCTGCTTATGAAATGTTAAGTCCTTTTTACATTTGAATGTGGAGCATGATCTTGATGTGTTTTATGCTAAGAAACTTTCAAATTTTAGAAATGTATTTTTATTATGCTAGTAAGTAGTAGCATGGAGTCAGTGGAAGGTTTCATATGTAAGTAGAAGGCTTCTGGAATGGTGGAAAAGATGTAGACTGGAAGTCGGGATTGAGCAAATTCTACTCCCCGTTCTGATACTGTGTCCTTGGCAATTGGCTGAATTACGAATATGCAGTTTGGACTAGATCAGTCACCTACCAGCTTTGTATTTCTGTGATCCAGATTTACTCAAAAGGGGAAAAAATGAGCATACACTTTATTTTGGCTTAAGATGCTATTTATAAAGTTGTAACGCCAGCTTGTGTAATTATAAGTAACATGTATTTTTAAACTTAAAAATGCAAATGTGTTTTCAATTATAATCTTGTCCCTGGCATATTTTTGGGGGACTTGTGTATAGAATAATTTTGATAGGCCCAAATTTAAACTAGTAAACTAAAACACCTCCATAGTACGCTTTCATAATTAGTATTTTGAACTTGACTTTTTTTTTCCCCCCAGTGGGTGTCAACATTTTTAGTAAATAGAACAGATTTTTTCAAAGGTTCCACATATGGAAATAAAATCAAATTACTTTAATTCTTACAAGGGTAACCTTAGTTTTTTTAATTTGTACTTTTCCCCTAGAGGATTTTAGGGTGGGGGCGCAGGGGCGGGGGCTTCATGAACACTTTGTAAATCCAGGGAACGAAAGGTGTTTGCCCCACCTCTGTCCTGGATGCGTCCTGGTTTGGTGGTGACTAATGGCTTTGCTCTGCGCAGACGCAGATCCAGTACCTCAAGCAAGTGCAGCAGCCCAGCGTCGCCCAGCTGAGGTCAGCGATGGTAGACCCGGCCATCAACTTGTTTTTCCTCAAAATGAAAGGTGAACTGGAACAGACTAAAGACAAACTGGAACAAGCCCAAAATGAACTGAGTGCCTGGAAGTTTACGCCTGATAGGTAAACAAATCATACTCCCCAGTCAAGACTTCCCTCACAGTCCCACTACGAGAAAACTGTGGTGGGACAGCCAAGTACTCGTTTCCACACCAAGACTCAGACTTTTTGAGCCAAAAAAGCCACATTCTTATACGGTCCAGCTTGTAATGGTTAATGTAAAACTTACCCGATGAACCTTGTGTTTCAGCTTTTTTCTCTTCCCCCTCCCCTTGCTTCAGAGGCCTGATGGCGTCGGACTATTCCGAAGAAGTGGCCGCCTCCGAAAATTTCCCTTCTAGAACATGTAGACACTTGAGAAATGTTTGTTTGAAGAAAATAGAGGGGGAAGCAGAAGTCTTAAGTCTGTGGCACACTGTGTCTTCAGACAGTTTGGAGGAATGAAAACCTAGAGATTTAAAATCATGAATTGAACATGTAAAATTCCAGTAAAATGTAAAAATGGAATATGCATCGCTCTTAACCTTGAGCATAGTGACTTAGCGACACTGTATATCAGTTTTGCCAATAAGACTGTGGACTTCGTGATTGT
Organism: Scalopus aquaticus; assembly: GCA_004024925.1. Classification (NCBI taxonomy): domain Eukaryota; kingdom Metazoa; phylum Chordata; class Mammalia; order Eulipotyphla; family Talpidae; genus Scalopus; species Scalopus aquaticus. The sequence continues at coordinate 84,034 of PVIJ01003791.1, read as the reverse complement.
TGTTGAACTTCTGGGTCAAAACTCAAACGAGGTGAATTTTGCCTTTAAAGGTTTCTTTGCTAAGAACCAACTCAATAGTTATGAGAGAATTAAATAATAGACGTCAGCACACATAGTTCATATATTTAACCATTTCTTTTGGGGCTCTGTATACTGAGCCTTTAATCAATGTGGTTTTAATCAATGGTTTGTTCATTGAATGGTTGCTAATACTGTAGATGCTCTTGCTGAGGACTGTACAAACCTGAAGGTGTGGTATCAAACTTGAGGTTTAAACTGTGTGAAGCATTATAAACATTCATTTCACAAACAGATTGTATAAGGATATTGGCTGTGATGGGACTCACTGCATTAATTTTTTTTTATTAGTGAAACTTAATAAACCCCCATTCCATTCAACAGGCACATGTTCCAAGAGAATTGTCGTGATATTCATGGGGGAATGTGGTCCGTCATTGTACTTGGCCTTTTGTATTACACTCTTGATATCAAATTAAATGTGCCTTGAAATAGTTGGGGGTTTGGGGGGGGGGTGTTTTGGTTTTTTTTGGTTGGTTTTTGTTTTTTTGGTTTTTGTTTTTTTAAGTTCAAGGAATACTATGATGGTTTTGTTGTACTTTGAACGTTTTGATTTTGGGGGGCTGTGAAGAGCAGATTGATTTGAGGAACATTGTTGCCGTGCTCTTCAAGTAAAGGGAAAGGTTCTGTGTCTCATTTTTAAAAGACTACTTTTTTCCAGCTGGCATAAAAGACAAGGAGACTTGACACTTGTTACTTTTTGACACTTTGTCCCAAGATATTGCAATAGAAATTAATGTGGGACAGCTTCACAGGGTGCCAGCCAGAAGATTGGGGAAATAATGTCTTGGAGCTGTGGGCTGGCCTCAGTGAGACATTTTGTGAATTGAAGACAAAGCTGTAGTGATCATTTCTAGCAAATTCATTTGATCATTTAGATAAATGAGGCATTTTCTTCATGCTTCCATCCAATCCTGGAGGTGAATTTTTTTCGTCAGATCATTCTATAAGTCACCAGTTCGAATATTCACTTGGTGATAATGGAGTCTAAATGAGTGGAAGATAAAGTTCCAGATTGTCCCAACGGTTAAGTGCAGTTTTAACAAGGGTGACTTAAGTTCTCTCTTAATCATTCAAATCAATTGTAAGTATCTTGTATGTTTGTGCCTTAGGGAACTGATTGTGGGGCAGAGGGTGGGTTGAACCAGAAATGGTTCTTGTGACGCTTAAAAAATCTGCTTCTAAAATTCTCACAATTTGTGAGGGCTGGTGGGTAAGTAAATAACCAAATTTGTTTGATACTAGATTATTGTGCCCAAATCAATAAGACACTTGTGTATATTTAAGGATGCCATTTAAGGTCACAATAGAAATGGCCAAAGAATTTTTAGTAGGTCAAGAAATAATTTTGGAATAAATACTGAAATATGTGCTCAAATTTTGCTAGAATTCTTCTTTGCTACTTAAGATAATGCTTTGTTTGTTTTTTTGTTTTCAAAAAAATTAAGACAGTAAAGAAAATGAAGACAAAAAGAGTCACTCCTGGATATGATCTTGCCTTCCTCATTCAGGCTCAGTAACCACTGTTAAACTTACTGGCTATCAGGATAATTCCTATGCATGGACAGTCATTTTAATATATTGGTTGTTTTTGTTTTAAATTTATTTATTTGTGCATACAATGCTGGGGTGCAGGCCAGAGGTGTGGGGTGGCGAGAGGATCCACCAGAGACAGTGGGGAGCTGAACAGGCAGATCGGCTGAAGTAACTGCTGAGGGCAGCAGCGGGTGAGGCAGGAGAGGTCTGCTGCACCATGTGGGAATCTCCCCGGCCGGGTATCGAACTTGTGCACAGTGGCTCTGGATAGCTTCATAGCGCTGTGTTCAACCCATTGCACCACTAGGGAGGACCTGGTTTTGTTTTTTTACTGTGACCATTATATATTCAAATGATTTATAGCTTCACCCCCACTTTATCCTTGAGCACTTAATGGCTATGCTTCCGATGTATTGTCATAATTTATTTTAATGCCTTATAAATGGATTTTGTACCATAAAAAATAGAGTATATCTAGTACTATAAATAATTTATGCCTGGCACTTATAAATACATCATTAATTTGAAAGAACTTGTGCTCAGCCAGTACTGCCTGAAATAACTTAGAATGGGTTGTGTTCTAATTTTTGGTGGTTTTTTTCTTTTCGCTTTCCTCTTCTGTTTTAATTTTTTTTTTTTAAGATTTGTTTTTATTTATGCATGCAACAACTGGGGTGTAGGCCAGAGGTGTGGAGAGGATTCACCAGAGACAAGAATGGGGAGGAGAAGAGGCAGATTGACTGAAATACACTGCTGAGGGGAGCAACGGGTGAGACAGGAGAGGTCTGCTGCACCACGTGGGTCAGCTCCTTGGCTGGGAATTGAACACATGCCCAGTGCTGACGATAGCTTGATAGTGCTGAGACTTAACCCCTGCACCACCAGGGAGGCCCTGTTTTAATTTTGAAGAAAAAAGATTCCTTGAATTATCTTGTCTACTTCAGTTAAAATTTCATACATGTGACACTATTTTACGTTGTTTAGAGGATATATTTAAGTATTTTAATAAATTTCAATTTGCACTTAATCACCTAGTAATTATACACCTCCAACATAGCCTATCTCCCTTCCCTTTAATAACAAAGCAGTGTGTAGTGTCTGTTCTTTTTTATTAGCCCTTTCTTTAACTATTTCTTATGTATATATTTTGTGGATTATTTGATTTTAGGGATGGGTCCAGTTTTTGTTTTTTTTTTGTTGTTGTTGTTGTTATTTTAATTTAAAAACGATTCCAAAGTTAATTGTGATTGGATTTTTTTGAGGGGGTGATGTGATAAATACAACACAAATTTTGCATGTCATAGTAAAGCAACAAAATGAATGTTTAAAAACCAGCAGTTTTGTCAAGATATTTTTCAACAGTTACTTTAGAAGTGGTGGGATTATTTAGAGTATGAGTTATGACTAAATGAATCTCTTTTTTGAATTACATTTTATATGAGTTGGTCAGATCACTAATGTGTTGATTTTACAGTTATCTGTTTTTTTCTAATCTTTGTTAAATTCGTGTAGATAGATATTTCGGGTTAGTTGGAAAACGGTGCTTTATACCGTTCAAGAAAATAAAGTTATGGTACATAAGCTGTGAAATGAGAGGAATGCCACTGTCTTTGATAGTGGTGCCTATTTCTTAATTACCCATTAGATTTCTAAACTCTAGTTCAGTGGAAGTCTGAAGGCACTAGTGGAAAATAGAGTCTTTCCTACAATGGCAATGAACAAGGTAACAGTTGCCAATTCAAAAAGTTGCCATGTAAGGAATAAAACCCTTATCCGGGACTGACTTGTGGCTTTCCCCCAGTCTCCTTTGAGCAAGAGAAACTCAAGTTTTTCTTGTACCACAGATTTGTGTAGGGAAACAGATTACAAACTTCTGCTTAAAAGATTGAGAATCACTTTACAAAGTGTTCCCATTTAAAAAGTTTTAGGGCTTTATAGGATCCAGATGTATTCTGAATTTATCAGGCAAGGGAAAGCCCCACTAAAAAGAATGAAAGAGGAAAGTACTTAATGACAATATCAAACTCCCTATCCAAGTCTGAAAGGTAACATCACAAGTACATTATTCAATCAGATCCCCTTAAAACTGATCATTTCCATTATCGCTGATGCTAAAATAACGGCAGTAAGGTTTTACTGAGAGATCACTTTTGATTACATTTAAGTACTGTGTACCTGCATATAGATCCAATGGTGTGATACATTAACATTTAGTAATTTGTTGAAAGTCTGACAATCCTAATGTGGCAGATAGTTACATATTTGCAATATATTGATAATTAACCTCAATCTTACTTTTGTGTCCTAAAGATTATCTTCTATAACATGAATAAGATCCTGTCTACATCAGTGTTAAATTTAAAAAAAAAATTCCAAATTAAAAGACAGCTCAGAAATGTTAATTATGCACACATACACATAAAGAAGTTAAATGAGGAATTAATAAAAGCCATTTTTAGGCTCTTTTTTAAAAGATTCTTCGAAAACAGTTAATATGCCTTATTTAAATTAATAGACATTCTTGTGAGGACTGCCTTTAAGTGGTATCCTTATTAAATGTTTTTCTTGCAAGAATAAATAGAGGTACTGGTTGCCTTCTAGCAGTTATTTTAAAGGAGTGTATAGATGTCATTGATGCATTTACCTTTCCAAGAACTTTCCATAAAGCTAAGCACCTTAGTGTTTTGTTAATAATGGTATGTCTGAAGTATATGTTAATTTAACTGGCTAATGTCTAATTTCAAAAGATAAGATGGAGTGATTTCAAAATCATTGTAATAAAACCAGAAAGCAGCCATTTCGGGGCTTTTGTTTAGGGTTTGTTTTTGTTGATGTATTGGCAAAATTCTGAAATGCAGAAGATGGGCCTGTTTCAGAAAAGGAGGTGGTGATTGTAGGAGGAACCTACTGTGATATGTTCTCTGTGTGTAACATCTGTCATTGTAATCATTGCAAGTGAAGAAGGTTGTAAGAGTTTTGTCTTCATTTTGTGATGGATGGCTTTTTCCTTTGCAGCCAAACAGGCAAAAAGTTAATGGCGAAGTGTCGAATGCTTATCCAGGAGAATCAAGAACTTGGAAGGCAGCTGTCCCAGGGACGTATTGCACAACTTGAAGCAGAGTTGGCTTTACAGAAGAAGTATAGTGAGGAGCTTAAAAGCAGTCAGGATGGTAAGGGGTTCTTTGAAAAGTTTGGTTAACTTTGCACTGGCTTTTAAAAACTGCCAGGCGTGAGGAGTATAGATTATATTCTGTACATGCTGCTAACCTGCCCTGTAGTTCTAGCTGAGTTGGCAGCCAAAGCTGTTTCATTTTAGTGGCATTTTCTCCCATTCTCCTAATAGTTTATGGATTTCATTTTTAATTTTTGAGGGTGGGATTTGGTTAAAGATAGAAAAGTTGTATTACTAAAGTACTTACGTAGGTCTGCAAATTTATATTCCATTTTAAAGGAGAGAATATCTTCATTTAACCACTTTTTCTGTGTAAGTCTTCAAGTATTTGGCTATTTCCAGTGTTCTAAAAATACGTGCACGTGTTTAGGTCCTGTGTAGTTTATGCAGTCTCTAATATGTCTCTTAAATATGCTAAGACAAAAAACATAATTATCGACTGCCATCTTTCTTTGGGGGGCAGGCGTAACTGCATCAGTGCTGTTGGCGAGCCCTTCTTGAGGAAGATTAGCAGTCAATAAAAATTTTAAATGGAGAATTGGTATATATAACAGTTAATTGCGAAGAAGAGTGGTAGTGTATCTTTAAAACCACCTTTTCAAAGCAGTTTTTCTCAACTCTTGTTTGTAAACTTTGGTAAATGGAAGATTTTGAAGGACCTTTTTTTTAGTCTCCTCTCATGCCTTTTTAGGACTTGCTGGATGTGTATTTTTATCAGTTACCAAGAGTTTTCTGTTTTGTTGTTGGATGTAAAATAGCCCTTGGTTACAACAAAGCCCTCTGTGGAGAGTTAGTATAGATAGGTCACCTGCTCCCTAGGGGCTAATCCAGCTTAGAACTGAGAGAAGACTTTGGCCACCAGCCTTGTCCACACAAATGTAAACAATGTGCTGGAGTATGTTGTGGGCTGTCTTTAGTCACATGTGGCTAAGTGAATTTAAATCAGTTCCAGTGGGTTGCCTTCATCTATTTTCAAGTGTCTTGTCCCCCAAAGTAACTCCTTTGTGTGATTTAAAATTCCAAAGCTTCCGAATACCCTGTTGTGACTTTAGAATTGTGACCATTTATTGACTGCCTGGCTTTGTTCCAGCCACTAAGGACTAGTTTTTAATGTTATGAAAGATAATAAAGTAGGTTTGACTCTTCCCTTTGGCAGAACTGAATGACTTCATCATCCAACTTGACGAAGAGGTGGAGGGCATGCAGAGCACCATTCTCGTTCTCCAGCAGCAGCTGAAGGAGACCCGCCAGCAGCTGGCGCAGTACCAGCAGCAGCAGGCGCAAGCCGCGGCCCCCAGCAGCAGCAGGACTCCCTCCTCCGAGCCCGCGGGACCGGCGGAGGCCGCAGGTAAAGACTGCAGTCGACTGGCCAACGGACCAAGTAACGGCAGCTCCTCCCGCCAGAGGACGTCTGGGTCTGGATTTCACAGGGAGGGCGACACCAACGAGGATGACTTTCCTTCTTCTCCAGGGAATGGGAATAAGGCCTCCAACAGCTCGGAGGAGCGAACTGGCAGAGGCGGTGTTAGTTACATAAACCCACTCAGTGCGGGGTATGAAAGCGTAGACTCTCCCACGGGCAGTGACAACTCTCTCACACACCACTCAAATGACACAGACTCCAACCATGACCCTCAGGAGGAGAAGACGGTGAGCGGGAAAGGGAACCGAACTGCGGGCTCCCGCCACGTGCAGAATGGCTTGGACTCAGGTGTCAGTGTACAGGGGTCAGTTTTGTAATATTTTTCCAGCAGATTTTTATACAGTGTCGTTTAATTTGGGAGAGGATACTGTCCAGCAAAGTACTGCATACTTTGTCACGATTTGCCTTTTTTGTGGGTGTGTGTGTTTTTGTTTTGTTCTTTAATTCTCTTCCTTTGCTTCGATACCTCTGCCACTTGGGGAATTATAACAGTTAATTACTTTGAATGTTGCTAAAAAGACATTTTGTGTAGGGTCGAGTTATTTTTATATGAGTTAATGTGAAGTTGTAAATGGAAATCCTTAAAGTATAACACAATGATGTCTGTATAAATCCGTGTCTCTCTAGGACCTGTGCTGTGTACGGGCATTCTCTCTCATGCTGCTGTTACACTTCCGCACCGTTCAGACTTGTTAGAGTAGACGTGAGGCCGTGACTGCCAAGTGTGCCCAGTACAGTAGTTCTATCACTAGGAGCTGGACTTGCTGATGGAGTCCTCTAGTAGTTTCAGTGTTAGATGCAGTTTTTCCCACCATCCATCTGTGCATTTCTCTTTAGGTGACTGAATGTTTAAGAAATCTGTGTGCATAGTTACTCAGTTTTTATGAACTGTTGTATCCTGTTAATGCAAATTGCTCTGTGACTCCAGTATATCTTACCTGTACTGACCAAACCTAAATAAAGATTTTTATTATAACTCATGCATTTGTTGGGTTTTGTCTGTGTGTTGAGCATTTGTCATTTATTTTCACTGAGTTGCTGAATTTCTGCCTATTCCTCAAAATGCCACGAAGGTAAAGAAGCTCAAGTCCATGCATCGGTTTTGATAGTGCACCTATTTTTTTATGACACCTTGTTTGCAAAATGAACTTGGAGTATGCTTCAAATTTTTTTCCGTGACCTGTAAAAATAAATGTCACAAAATACTTTTTAAATATGGGAAAGTATAGGAAATAGTCACCTACATATTCACTTGGTTTATAATTGAAAAGCAGGATTTGTTTTTGTGAAATGATTTCAAGTTGTTGGGTGGTTCAGTCACTTTGTCCACGGAAAGTGAACATGTGTGAAAGATCAAAGTTTGGGGTTTTAGAATGAAGGAGAAAATGTTTTTAATAAAAGAATCAATTTTGCGTCATTTTAAATATTAAGTATTGAGGTCTATGGTATTGACTGGCTTTCAAACTTAGCTCTTCATATATGTAGTTGAGGTGAAATGTGAGCTTGCTGAAAGCACAGTATTATTTTAGATATTACTTGTAATTAAAGGACTGTGGGAATGGACTTGGGATACTTGAAACAGGTACAACTTGAAAACTGTTTTGCCTAACTGACATTTAAAGAAAAAGGAATTTCTCGATGGTATGTAGTTGTTGGTATGTAGCAAGAGATTTTTCAGCTGATGATTTTCTGCCTTAGCAGACCTGTTGTATCACCACCGACTGTCAGGTTTCTGTTGATTCTCCACTTGGACAGAGAGAACTGTTGACTGCAGTCAGTATTTTTTGTTTCTGGAATAGGGTATTTGTTGTAGTGGGTGAGTGAGTTAAGAGGAGGTCAGATCATCCAGAAAGCAGCCTCTGGAACTAATGGCTTTGAGTTCTGGCTTTGCCAGGTATCTGCTTCAGGGCTTGGGCAAAGGTCTCAGTCTCTGAAGCGTCTGGTTCCCCCATACAAGAGCATCACAGGAGTGTGTGAAGAGCCTACAGGTGTGGCCAGCGCAGCAGCTGCTCCTTTTAACCTTTACCACCGTCACGCCGTCTGGTGACGGCCCATCTCCCTCGGCCCAAGTACTCCAAAAGCAAATTTTTATTGCTTGGAGAAGCTTCGCTGGAACAGGAAAGATTAGTTTTAGGTAAATGGACTGTGATGTCTGATGTAAAGGTGAGAAACTGCCAGCGCTTACTGCCTCTGCTAAATGCCTGTTTGCCCTCAGCACGGGGAAGCAGCCTTTAGATGACTCCTGGCTGAGACAACCCAGCCTTTGACAACAGCTTGACGAGTTTGGCGAAGGTTAGCTTTTAGGGCGGTCCGTGTGGATAGGCCCAGGCTTAGGGACGTTTCAGTGTCTACCTAAACATTTTCCCACAAAGTTTCCTTAAAAGGTGGCAAAAAATGCCTCAGCGTTTTGGACATCTATTGAGTTCGCATGCCAGGAACTGACTGGTATTTTACTGGAGGTGCCACTATTGCCGCCCTGTGATAGACACCTGTCGTCCCTACTTACAGATTTGGAGACGGGCTGTAGGGTAAATGAAGGGGGCATCAGGATTTCCCGCCCTGCCGCCACTGGAGTTAACAACGGGCACCTGCGGCCCAGCACGGTGCCTCGTGGTGCGTGAGTGGGCGCGCCCGGGTCAGGAGAGACTGTAAGGGCAGCGCCACAGGCGCGAGGAGCTGGAGCTCCGGCGCGAGGCAGCGGAAGCAGCCGCCGTGTGGCAGCGGCAGAGAACAGAGGCCGAGAGCGGAGAGTGGCGGAGCGCCGCGGAGCCCAGGACGGCACGGCAGCGTCCAATAAGCAGAGTCTGCCTGAACCGATGAGGGCCCTACCCGGTCCGGGATGGATGCAGGACACGGGCTTAAGAGGGGGCCGCCATCTAGGCTGCCACCGAAGCTCCGTGGGTAATGCCCTCCTCAAAGCTGGCAGCCCAGCCATATCTGGCTTCCAAGAGGCCTGGTTCCAAGAGCTCAGGATTGGTGCTGTCGTTCTGCCTCCCACCATCGTCTTGAGTACGAGGGAGAAATGCCCCTGAGCTGCTGCGGGTGCTCTCACGAGCCATCTGAGCGTGCTGTGCCAGATGCGAGCTGGCAACAGTCCCATGAGATGGCGATGTGGCGACAGGTAGAGAAGGTTCTAAGTGCAATTTCAGAGAGGAGGTAGAGGGTTTAGATAAGAATAGTCTGAGAGTGGGCCTCCCCGGTGGCGCAGCCGTTGGGCGCTGCGCTGCGGAGCTGTCGGCAGCGGGGGCGCGAGTTCGACGCCCAGCCGGGGAGAATCCCACACGGTGCGGCAGACCTCTCCGGCCTCGCCCGCTGCTCCCCTCAGCAGTGTTTCTGATCTGCCTGTTCTGCCCCCCACTCTGTCTCTGGTGAACCCTCTCGCCGCCCCACACCTCTGGTCTGTACCCCAGCTTGTATGTATAAATAAAAAATGGATCTTAAAAAAAAAAAGAATAGTCTGAGAGCTGGTTGATGGGCCCTTGAAGAAAATGGTGCCAGTTTGCAGCAGAAAGGAAACATTTCACAAAGCTCTGGCACTCCTGGCGAATGCACCAGTTGCCATCTCTTACAAGGCTTAGTGGGTGCTATTGTTGGTAAGATTTTAATGAGAACAATTATGTCAAAGCACTTACTGCACAGCGCAGTCAGGGTCGGTGCCCTTGGCCTTGGGCATATTTGATGCTCTTGACCACTTTGGTGCCGAGCCATGCGGGGCCGTCCTCACAGTTCTCTCCCAGGGCTGCTGTATTTCTCATTAATCACAGGCGCATCGCCACCCCTCTCTGATTCACTTTCTTGGGAGTTTGTTTATTTACGTCATCTATAAGAAGGGTTACCTTTGACCTGGGCCATCAGGGGGGCTTGTGTTGAGGGAATGCAGAGCTGACTTCATTGGAGGGAATGCATGAGACCCCAGTGTGAACTCCTGCAGCCTTGTTTGTGAAACCAAGAACAGTTGCAGTGTAAAGTATAACAATCTGGGCCTCCCTGGTGGCGCAACAGGTTAAGAGCAGCGCTGTGGCAGCTGTGGCTGCGAGTTCGACGCCCGGCCCGGGAGAATCCCACATGCATGGCAGACCTCTCCTGCCTCGCCCGCTGCTCCCCTCAGCAGTGTTTTTCCATCTATCTGCCTGTTCTGCTCCCCACTCTGTCTCTAGTGAACCCTCTCACCTCTGGCCTGCATCCCAGCTTCTATGCAAAAATAAAAAAAAATAATAAAGTATAACAATCCTCTTGCAAAGCCGATTTAGTCTAGTAGAGAAGGTATGAACTAGGAGTGCTAATATGGCTAGCAGAAAGGCAGGCTAGGTAGAGTGCCAAGGGGCGTCAGAAACAAGAAGTAGGAAGACTTCCTAAAGGAAGGACTGTCTATGCGGGTGCTACATGTGACAAGATAGTTACACTCCTCACTGGGACTCTTCATAGAAAAGAAACACAGGCTGTTGCAGTGTAGCAACCGCAACCTTGGGGGTGCCCAGGGGTGATCTAGAGCACACATGTACAACAAGGAGAGACTGAGGAATGGCAGAGCACTGCAGAGCAGTAGGTGGCAGCTACGGCAGGCAAAGGAACTCACAAGACTTGCCTTGGGTGGCCACACCGATCTGCCAGACCACAAAGCCCACGTCAAGTCCTTACCTGTTCAGGCACGTTTTCCATCCAGGTGATCTCAGTGGCGCAGGTCGTGTCCTTGGAGGAGTTCCTGGGAGGGGGGAGCCAAGAGGAGCACATTCCACGGACCGGGCAGGGAACCAGCCAGCCGTTGCCCTGTCAAGGGGCTGTCATGTCCTTGGGTGACCTTCCCAACAGCTGGACAGGGTGGCTAGAAGGAGTTTGGTTTAGATGTGTCAAATCTGCCGTGTCTATGGGAAATGTGAATGGAGAGATTGCAGAGTTGTCAGCACCTAAGTGGTAACTGAAGTCTAGGCCTCACCCAGTGCTATGGGAAGTAAGAACCTTGGGGAATACTTGATGGAGCAGTGGAAGTAAGTACAGGAAGGAGACTAGGGCATGGCAGCGACCTGAGGGACACTCTGCTCTCTAAGAGCAGAGCATGAAGCTAAAGAAAAAGCCCTGTAAATTCCTGACCCTCCAGTGTTGGGACAAGGAATACATTCCAGGTCGAAGAGGCCTAGTATTTGCTGCTGAATTCGTGGGGAGGACTGCTGATTTCCCAGGATTCCAGCCCCTGTGGTGTCCTTCCTTACCCAGGAAACTCTGTTCCCCAGCTCTCCCACTTCTGGGGCCTGTGTTTGTCTTCTTGGGTTTATCTGGTCATGTGTTAATGTGAGCTCCCAGTGCCTAAGGAGTTTTTCAGTCTACCTGCAAGTTCATCAGGATTCCCCAGGTTTGTCTGTGCCGCAGCAAACTGCCCTGCCCGGCCAGAAAGCCTACCGTGTCGGGCTATTTCTCTTTGACTTACCTGTTAACCTACCTTTCATCAGGTGGGGCAAAGAACATGGAACCTCTTTTTACAGATATTCCTTTCTGTAGCAGGATCACGGGTAAAAGTAGGTAAGAGTTTACTTCTACTTGTCATTGCAAACAAGACATTCTTGGTTTTGTTGGTTTCTTGGAATATTGCTGGTTTGGTGGTGGCCCCACCCAAGGGTCTGGTTCAGGGTAAAGAGGATAGTAGAGCAGTTTTTTCTGTAGTGGCTTTTTCCATCCCATTTTAAAAACAATCCAGTGATGTCAACTTTTTATATCTCAAATACCTAAAGTCTCAACTTTAAAAAAAAAAGATTTATTTATGCATACAAGAACTGGAGTGTAGGCCAGAGGCGGAGGGGAGTGAGAGGATTCACCAGAGACAGAGTGGGGAGCAGAACAGGCAGATTGGCTGAAATCCACTGCCAAGGAGGGTGAGGCAGGAGAGATATGTTGCGCCCTGTGAGAAGCTCCCTGGCCAGGATCAAACTCATGCTACAATGGCAGCCGATAGCTTTACGGTGCTGAGACTTAACCCCTTGCGCCACCAGGGAGGCCCCTAAAGTCTCAGCTTTCTACCAGGAAGACAGCCTGGACATCTCAGATGCTTTCAGGTGTATGTAACAGAAGAGCTACTCCAACTCAAGCTGGTTTAAACAACAAGGAAAACTGATCTCACATTTTAGAAGATCAGCAGGTCAGTGGACTCTGGGGTTGGCCTCACAGATGACCTCAATTCTCCCTCTGCCCTGCTGTACTCGCTGTAGGCTTGGCAATCACACCTCATCCCCTATACTCAAAAAGTTGGTGCAGCAGTTCCGGACCTCACATCCAGATGCCATAATATCCAGTGGAAAAAAGGATCCACCTTCTATCTCTAAGAAGTGTAGTGAGAGGGTCACATGTCCGTTCTTAAGCCCCTGGCCAGGGCTAATCGGAGTGTAGGGTAAATGGATTAATCAGGCTGTTTGCATCACTGGCCTCTGTGACTGTCACCTGCGGCCTTGAGCGTGTTGATGCAGAAGCGTGGGCACCGGGTACGTGTGCCTGATTGTGGATGCCTGGAGTATGGGTGTGGGCGTGCGTGAGTGCACAGCCAAGCCTAGAGGCCAGGTCTACAAGGACGGCTATGTGAGGACAAGGGGCTACAGAAGAGGCCGGAACACAAGAGAACGCCAGAAAGTCAAGATTTGTGGGGGACCGGAGGTTCGGTCCAGCACCCCCACCCGGCCCACGCCTGCCTCCTCGCATGCCAGCCTCCCTGCCTGGTTCCCTGAGTGAGCATTAAAGCCTGAAAAATGCACAGAGGGCTCCTGGACTCCCCTTACCCGCCTGCCCGAATCCGTAGCGAACCTGCCCTGTGCCTGCTGGCACTAGGCTAATTTGGAATAAAAGGAAAGTTGGGAATCAATCACCGCAAGTGGATTCATGAGCAGAGTCAAGATGTAACAAGTCCACTCTAAACACCCACCACATGGCAGCCAGCCAAACCCGCAGCCAAGTGCTTACCCTCACCTCAAGCACAGCCTGCCAATTGACAGTGCGCCGCGGCTCCAGGTACTTACTTCAATATTTGTTAAGTCCTTTATCGGGGAAGACTTACTCTGTCCCTTTGGGGACTGTTAAAGCTTTTGGATGATAATGAAAATTCACCTACATTTGATTAGCATGAAGTCCCTACTGTGTGTAGAACACTGTGGCAGCTTCAGGGGAGACTAAGACACACAAGACCTCTCTGGGGGAGACCAGGCTGCTGTGTCCCAAGGAAACAGCCGGAGCAGAAGCTGGGAAGTGATGCAGGTGTGGAGGCTCCTGAGCTCAGAAAGATCTTGGATTTTGCCCCATAGGTGACCAATTTTAAAAATTTTTTTTTTAAGATTTATTTTTTTATTTATACATACAAGCTGGGGTACAGGCCAGAGGTGTGGGGCGGCGAGACGGTTCACCAGAGACAGAGTGGGGAGCAGAACAGGCAGATCAGAAACACACTGCTGAGGGGAGCAGCGGGCGAGGCAGGAGAGGTCTGCTGCGCCATGTGGGAATCTCCCCGGCCGGGCGTCGAACTCGTGTCGCCGCTGCCGACAGCTCCACAGCGCAGCGCTCAACCGCTGCGCCACCGGGGAGGCCCTAAAATTTTTTTTAAGATTTATTTTATTTATGCATACAAGAACTGGGGTGTAGACCAGAGGTGGGGAGGATGATTCACCAGAGACAGAGTGGGAAGCAGAACAGGTGGACTGACTAAAAAACACTGCTGAGGGGAGCAGCGGGGAGACAGGAGGGGTCTGCTGGGCCAAGTGGGAAGCTCCCTGGCCCGGGATTGAACTCAGTTCACAGTGGCCCTGGATAGCTTCATAGCGCTCAGACTTAACCCCTTAACCTCCACGGAGGCCCCTGAAAATGGCTTTAGAGAGAAGAGCCACCGGACTGGTTATTCCACGCTCCTCTCCTCCCACGCGTCCAAACTGTCCACGAAAGGGAATAGTTCGGATGTGTGGGACCGCTCCCCCATACCCGCCCCGGAGCGGGTCTTCCCGGGCAACAAGGGCAGGCTTGCCACCCGCAGGGAAGGGCGCACCTCCCCGGCTGTGCACAAGAGCCAGGCTCTTGCCCGACCCAGTGCGCGAGTGCCCAGGCCTGGGCAGAGCCCACAGAACGCCCAAGCGCGGGGCGCAGCAGGACCAGGCCACGGCCACGGGAGCCGTCCGGGGCTGCGCGCGCGCGCGCCTTCCTCGCCAAACCCACCGCAGTCCGAGAACAGAGAAACAAGTGACCCCAATAAAACGTGGGCAAGGGCCCAGCAGCCATTTCCCAGAGAAGCCATCCCGAGGCCGGCAGACACAGGAACGCGCACCCCTGAGTGGAAGCGCCGCCCGCCGCGGGGGGGCCCGCGAGACGGGCCTCTGCCGACGCCCGAGGCAGCAGCGGGTCGGACGCCACTGACAGCAGCTGGAGGCGCTGACAGTCGGGCCGCGCCGAGGGCCTCAAGCCGCCCACCGCGACAGGCTGCCGGCGGGCTCGGCACCCAGCAAAGCCGAGCCCCGCAGCCCGGAGGCGCCGCCAGCTTCCGACGCCGGGGGCCGGGGCGAGTCCCCTCCGGGGCCCAGGGCGGATTCCCGGAACGAACTTCTCACCGACTCCCAAAACCCTAAGTTCACAGACACCAAGCCGCCGTGCGAAGCCCCCCGACGCCATCGTCCAGACCCCCGCTAAGCAGCTCCGCGGGGCGCGGACTGGGTCGCGGCAGCGTGGGGGCGGGGCGGGCGCCGCGAGCGCTGCGGGGCGGGGCGCTCACGGGAGGGGGCGTGCGGCCTTAGGCCCCGCCCCCGCCCCGCCCCGGCCCCGCCCCACTTCGGCCGCGCTCTCCGCGCCCGCCAGCTCGCGCCTGCGCGCCGGGGCCGCCGAGGCCGTGGGCGGGGCGGCGGCGGCTCCGCCCCCCGCGCCCATCAGCTCTGGCCGGCCGGGCTTCGCCTCACTCTCGCCGGAGCCAGCCGCAGCAGTGACAGAAGTGGTGGCGCGGCAGGATGAGCGCCGGCTCGGACCCCGTGGTTATCGTCTCGGCGGCGCGGACAGTCATAGGTGAGTGGCCGGCGCCCCAGGCGGGGCTCGAGCCGCGGGCCGGGACCCCGGGACCCCGGGACCCCCACCCCAGCGCGTCGCGCCTCCGGGGTCGGCGCGGCAGACCCGCCCCCTCCTCGCCCGGCGAGGCCCTTTCCGCTTCGCGCGCTCTGATTGGCTTCCCGGCTAGAGCCACCGCGCTGCCCGGCTCTCCCATAGGCTGGCGGAGAGAGGCGCTCTCTCGTGAGGCCCCTGATTGGCCCGCTCCGGGGCAGCCATCTCGGCCGGGGCGAGGCCGCGGGTGGTCTGAGCCGCGCGCTGGGCTGGGGCCGCGAGGGTCTGACGGGCGTCGCTGCGCGTTACCTCGAGCCCCGGGGCTGCGCATTTTCAGGGCCTGGGGCGCTCGGGCAGGGCGGCCCCTTTTGTTGGGGAAGCGTGGCGCCGCGCGCTTGGGGAATGAATGGGGAGGTTTCCCGCGGGTCCGCGGCCGCCGGGAGCCCTGGGGGCACCGCCTGCCGGGGCCTGGCTGCTGAGGGCGGTGGCCCCCGGGCCGCCCTGTCCCCAGCCGAGCTGCGACGCCCGCGCGCGGAGGGGCGCACCCCGGCCCGCGCTCCCCGCCCGCGGCGGCGCCCCCTGTGCCGGGGCGTCCTCCTCACCGCCCTGGGGGCCCCTTTCTCCTAGGCTCCTTTAATGGCGCCCTGGCCACCGTTCCTGCCCACGACCTGGGCTCCACTGTCATCAGAGAGGTCCTGAAGCGGGCCGCCGTGGCTCCCGAGGAGGTGTCGGAGGTCATACTTGGACACGTCTTGGCAGCAGGTACGGCCGGCCCGGGGCTCGCCCACGGTGGCTTTGTTGGGAGGCCCATGTGCTCCCCGCGGCCCAGCTTGCGAAACTCCTGTTGTGCCTCCGGGTGCTTGCCTGCGGGGGTCGTCCGGGCTGAAGGCTTCGTAAGCCCCAGCCCAGCCAGCAGTGGCTCTTCAGCTTCACCCTCGGGTCTTTAATAACCTTCCTGAAGCAGCCCGCACCCCTGCCTTTGCTCCGTAAGGCAGCGGCAGTCTGAAGCAGAGGGAGTGTGTCTGGCCTCCACGCACAGGAACTGGGTGCGGCTCCAGTGCCTGCAGCACGGGGGTCCTGCCCCCCTGGGGCTGCCTTTCTCTCCTGGGGAGAGGCTCGCTGTCCTGGGACCTCTGAATCTGGAGAGCCCTCACTTGGGACCTCTGATTTCCTGGGGCGACAGACACGCCCTCGCTGACATGGCCCCAGCAGCTGTTTTTTTTTTTTCTTTTTTTTTAGATGTATTTATTTATGCATACACGCCGGGTATAGGCCAGAGGCGTGGGGGTGAGTGGGTTCACCAGAGACGGAGTGGGGAGCAGAACAAGCAGATTGATGGAAATACACTGCTGAGGGGAGCAGCGGGTGAGGCAGGAGGGGTCTGCTGCGCCCTGTGGGGAGCTCCCTGGCCGGGGATCGAACTCGTCCTGCAGTGGCTGCCGATAGCTTCATAGTGCTGCGATCTAACCTGTTGCGCCACCAGGGAGGCCCAGCAGCAGCTGGTTATGGGCCAGTTTCCTGCTCACTCAGTACCTTTGATCCTGGTAGTTTGTAGTGACCATCAGAAAGGCGCCTTCACTTACAGCCAGCTCTTGTCCTCCCTTGGCCCATTTGTGTATTTACCTTCTAGTTCTTCCTGATTCCACCTTCTCCGATTGTTCTTAAGGGCCTTCACGTGCGTGTCAAGCACACCCCTGCCCGTGGCTCATCAAGGCTTTGTGATTTATGAGAGCTGGCCTCGCCCTGGCCCCTCTCCCCCACTCCCAGACGCACGGCCACACTTACTCATCACAGGGGACCCCACTCCTGGTTTCTCGTTCTCTCTTCATGGCTCTTTCCTGTAGTGTCTCCACAGAGTTATAATCAACAGAATAGCAGTGTGCTCAGGGCTCAGTGAGGACTGGGCCTTTGGGGCACCGCTTCATTTACTTCTCCCTGCTGGTCTAGTGGAGTCTGGCATCTCCATTTTACACATGAGTAAGTGGGAACCTGAGAGGCGAAGTAACTTAGGCAGGCTGGCACTTGACCCCACATCTGCCCTACCCTTTAAGCCCACGAGCCCTCCACAGTCATGCAACAGATATTTACGGAGCACCTACTGTGTACCAGGCACTCACAGTCTCCAGCCTAATCCCGGATTAATAACATGGTAGGGAATATAATCTCTAAGTTTTGGTTCAGCGACCCGTGTGCTGGTTTCCCCCCAGGCTCACCACGGAAAGGTCATCTTGATCTCTGTAAAGCAGCTCTAGCCCTTGATGACAGACAGTGGTGGCTGAGACTACTTGACACTTTCAACTCCACCCGCCCTGCTGTCTCAATTCAGTTGTGTAGTGGATTTCTTCTCATTCTCTGAGGGAAGTCTCCACCTTTGAATTATAGAAAAGTATATGCCAGACCTGATTTTGTACATACTTTGTTATAATATAAGCAGCTGATCATGGTGTGATGAAAAATAAACAAGGATAGAAGTGCTTCTTGTTAGAAGTTTTCCTTCTCCGGTCACCTCTTATCTTCCCAACTGCCTTAAGCCAGGCTCACAGAAGCAAGTAATGCTAGGAATAGCAGGCCTGAGTTCTGGCCTGAGTTTACAGGGAAGTGTGTGCTTATTCAAGCCCTGTCAGGAGGTCAAGAAAGTTCCTTTCTTCTTTAAACATTTTATTTATTTAATTTTTTTTATTTATTTATGCATACAAGAACTGGGGTGTAGGCCAGAAGTATGGGCGCGAGGCCGGGAGAGGATTCCCCAGAGACAGAGTGGGGAGCAGAACAGGCAGATCTACTGAAATCCCCTGCTGAGTGGAGCAGCAGGTGAGACAGGAGAGGTCTGCTGCGCCATGTGGGTCAGCTCCCTGGCGGGGGGTCAAACGCAGGCCTTAGGGGTGATAGCACTGAGACTTAACCCCTGGGCCACCAGGGAGGTCCTATACATGTTTATTGAGGTAACATTGGTTGATAACATATGAACACTTAAAATTTTCCATCCGTGTCTGCTCCATAATCACCACCACCAAAAGTCTAGTTTCCATCCACGGAAGAACAGGTCCTTCGTGGGGACCTCCTTAGTGGCTCAGAGGTTAAGTCTCAGTGCTGTCAAGCTATTGCCAGCCAGTGCTGCACGAGTTCCATCCCCAGCCAGGGAGCTGACCCACAGGGCACAGCAGACCTTCCCTGCCTCCCCGCTGCTCCCCTCAGCAGTGGGTTTCAGTAGATCCGCCTGTTCTGCTCCCCACTCTGTCTCTGGGGAATCCTCTCACCCCCTGCACATCTGACCTACACCCCAGTTCTTGTTTGCATGAATAAATAAAATCTTTGGGGAAAAAAAAACCCAGTTCCTTTGTAGGTCCTGGTGATTCTCTGTGGGGAACAAAACTGCTACCCATAAAATACAGAGCAGCACGAGCCGACGCACACGCAAGGGTAGACTCAGGAGTAGTGTGCGCACAACTTTCTGGCCTCTGCTGGGACCTGGCTTGGCTCTCAGAGTGGCAGAGGACCCAGTTGGCAGTTCCTTGATTTTGCATGAACCGTCACGCAGACCTTTTCTTTCTCCTTGACTGCTCAGAGGCATCTGTTCCTCTTCCAGGTTGTGGGCAGAACCCTGCTCGCCAGGCCAGCGTGGGCGCAGGAATCCCCTACTCCGTGCCGGCGTGGAGCTGCCAGATGGTCTGTGGGTCGGGCCTGAAAGCCGTGTGCCTGGCTGCGCAGTCCATAGCAGCGGGCGACTCGAGCGTCGTCGTGGCCGGCGGCATGGAAAGCATGAGCAAGGTGCGGCGTCTGGGCGCTGGGTGGGCCTCCGGGTGGTAGCTGGCCCGCATCCCCGCAGGGCAGAGTGAACAGCCGAGCTGGCACCAACGGCACATGAATAAACCAGAGCCTGATTTAACCTTCCCAAATGTAGATTATCCTGTACATCTGGTGGGATGCCCAGTTTTTTTTGTTTTTTTTTTTAAAGATTTATTTATTTATACATACAAGCTGGGGTACAGGCCAGAGGTGTGGGGCGGCGAGAGGGTTCACCAGAGACAGAGCGGGAAGCAGAACAGGCAGATCGATGGAAATACACTGCTGAGGGGAGCAGCGGGCGAGGCAGGAGAGGTCTGCCGCACCATGTGGGAATCTCCCTGGCTGGGCGTCGAACTTGCGTCGCTGCTGCCGACAGCTCCACAGCGCAGCACTTAACCGCTGCACCACCAGGGAGGCCCGGGATGCCCAGTTTGAAAGAAAATGCTGGCCACCAGTGTGATTGGAGCAGAATACAGTTCTTCTAAATTGCGACTGAAGCAAAAGTATTTTCTGAATTAAATCTGTGAATTAGTTATTATCCGTAGCTCCTGCAGGCACGGAGCAGGTTCTCTACCATCCGGGCAGACGGGCAAACGGGAGTCTTGGGGCCCTCGGGGGCTTTCAGGCTATTAATGTTTTCCTGCAGCATTTGTAGGGAGGCAGCAGGTGCAGCACAGGCAGGGGGGCCTCTAGGCCCCCCCGAATCTTCACTCACTCTGGGCTCTCTGGCGTCCTTTCGTGGTGGGCTCCTCACTGGTCTCCACCGCGCTCCGCTGCACGGTCCTCTGCGGCCGCCCTTCCGTGCGCAGCCCCAGGCCCAGGCGCCCCCCTCACGCAGGCCCACACCCCACTCCAGGCGCCGCCATCAGGCCTGCGTTCAGGACCGCAGGGGCCTATCACTGGTGCTGCTGGCAGGAGGGTGGAAGAAACCCGGTCGCTTCCATTTCTCTTACACTGTCCCTCATCAAAAAATTCTTTGTCACTTGAGGAAAGGTCAAAACAGATGTTGCCGGTTACCTTCCTGCAGTTGGCTAGGAGAGCCCGGGGAGCAGCGTTTGTTGTCCTTCTGGAGGGAATAGAACCAGGGCAGGGGGCCGGCAGGTGGGCCCGTCTCCACGAGGTCTGCCAGGTGGGATTTGTGGCACCGGGTTCCCTTGTCACATCGGCACAGCAAAAAGCACGCCCCCTGCTTCCTCAGGCGCTCCGGCCCTGACCCGGTGTGCCCCTAGATGGGCCATTCAGCCCAGCCATTCTGGGGGTTCAGGCGGCGGTGGCTGGAAGCAGCACGCGCGATCAGAGAGGTTTCCCTCCCGACACTGGTGCCTGTGTGGGCGCCGCGAGGCGCGCTCATCACGTGGCCTGTGGAGGCTGGGTGGTCTCGTTCCCACTTACAGGAAACAGGCTGAGCCAGGATTCAGATAGCCCACCTGGCTCCCTGTCATTCTGTGATAGCTGCTCCTGGGCAGCTATCAGAAGACCCTGTCCCCAGAAAGCGCTCCCTGCCGGGTAATTGGGCAACCTGGTGGTTCTTGCCATCGGCGCTGTGGTGGGGGGCAGTGCTCAGGCTTCTGCACCACTGGCCTCTGGCTCTCACCCATGGCCTTGAGTACAGGAGGTGCTGAAGAGCGTGGGTGCCGGGCCTGCATGCCAGGTTGTTGGCCTCTGGCGCGAGGTGTGGACATGTGAGTGCACACCCGAGCGTGGAGGCTGAGGGCCTAAGGCCGGCGTCCCTCAGGCCGCTACGGTGGAGAGCAGCTGCAAGGGGACAAGTGACTACAGGTTGGCCAGGGGCGGGGAGGCCTGCCAGCCTCCTGGACCCCCGCGCCCCTGCCTTGCCAGCCGGCGGGCTGCCCCACAGCACTTGGCATAGGAAGAGCATTAAAGCCTGGAAAGCCACTCAGGGCTCCAGGGCTCTCCTTATCCGTCTGCCCGAGTTGGCAGAGAACCTGCCCGAGCCTGCTGCCCCTACAGTTTCCCACCAGAAGAAACGGTATTAAAAAGGCAAGTGACACATCGTCATCACCACAGCGGCCTGCGGGTGAGCGCTTCCTTGAGCAGACAGCTGGCTGTTTCTGTGGGGAAAGGGTCATGAGGAAAGGGGCACAGGGAGGGTGAGGCAGAAAACGCAGATGGTAGGCGAGATGATGCTGGGGTCTCAAGAGTGCACAGGATGGAGGAGTCTGCTGGTTCCACGGGCCCTCAGGCACCCCGTGAGGGGGATGGCCTGGGACTGGGGGGACAGCAAGCTCTGGGGACACCCTCAGAGCTGAGTGAGACCCTAACGCGAGGCGGAGGGACAGCCAGGCCAAGCCCCTTTGCCCTTGTTTCCAGGCGCCTCACTTGGTCCACCTGAGAGCGGGCGTCAGGATGGGGGAAACGCCGCTGAGCGACAGTATCCTCCGGGACGGGCTGATGGACGCCTTCCACGGCTGCCACATGGGCGTCACAGGTGAGGCAGCGGAGACGGCTCCCTGGGGAAGGCCAGGAAGGAGCAGGCCGTGAGCGCACAGGTGCTTTCCTCTTCAAGCCGGGACCATGTCTCAGTCGCTCTGCATCCTTGGGACAGACGATCCCTGAACCGAAGTGAAAGGAAATCGCCCTTTCCTTGACTTTGAGGGTATGTTAGAGGCAGGAGGCACCTCAGATTTTTCCTGGCCCCATCTCTCCTGCACCACAGATGCCCACATATGGCGGCTCTGGTAAAGGCAATATCAGATAAACTTCTGCTTCGGGTACCTAGCTGTTCCTGGCACTGGCCCAGCGAGTCTTCATTAGCCATCCATCTAGAAGGTTCCTGTGGTCGAGGTTTACTCACTCTGAGGGTCTGCCTTCTACCTGAAGGGGCAGAGCTTGGGTGTCCACGTGCTCCTTTCTTTTTTTCTTTTTTTTTTTTTAAGATTTATTTGTTTATACATACAAGCTGGAGTACAGGCCAGAGGTTTGGGGTGGCGAGAGGCTTCACCAGAGACAGAGTGGGGAGCAGAACAGGCAGATCAGAAACACACTGCTGAGGGGAGCAGCGGGCGAGGCAGGAGAGGTCTGCTGCGCCATGTGGGATTCTCCCCAGCTGGACATCCAACTCGCGTCGCTGCTGCCGACAGCTCCACAGCGCAGCACCTAACCGCTGCGCCACCGGGGAGGCTCCCACGTCCTCCTTTCTGAGACACGTTTACATAGAAGTGTCTTTTTTTCAAAAGCAGCTTCCACCCAACCTTTGGAGCCCCTCCTGTGAAATCCATTTCTTGCCAAAAAGCATTTGGGGGCAGCAGATATTCGCTTCTCTGTAGTCTTTGGAACCGCTCAAGAAATCCCACAGTCCCGCAGTTGAGATGCTCAATTATTTCTTAGAAACCGCCTCTCTATCCGTACAATCAGGCGCTGGGCCCAGCTTCGGAGGCAGACCTGTGGCTGGGAGGGCATTCATGTTAGTGCAGCAAACCCGAGTGGTTAACCCCCACCCGGGTGAGCGTATAAATTGTATGAAAAAGATCAGGGGGGAGGGGAGGAGCTATTGGGAACCTAAGAGTAAAAGCTGAAGTAAAACTAGATGTCTACGAAAGAAATTACTTTCAGACCTGGGAGTGAGTAGACAGGACACATTTAAACAAAAAATGTGATGAGTTGGACTTTTTAAAAATTAAGACTTTGCTTATCTTTAAAGGGTTGCTAAGCAAATGAATAAATAAAACTGGGAGAGGATAGTCGCACTCATATATTTGACAAAGGGCCTGTTTCTAGAATATAGAAAGGGCTCCTTTAGCCAGAACAAGAAGACAAACAGCCCATTGAAAAATGTGCTAAGAATTTGGAGAGAGTTCACAAAGGGAGATGCAGTAAGCACGGGAAAAGCAGCCCCACTCATGCCGCTTGTGAGGGAGAGGCAAACCGAATTCCCAACAGATCCCTCTCGCCCACTGGACTGACTCAATCGGAATCACGGGAGCTACTAGGTGAGGCCAGGGTGGGCGCGACCGGGACCCCGTGTTCACTGTAGGCGCGAGCATAAAGCAGTGCGACTGCTGTGCAAAAGACTCGGCAGTTTCTTTACCCAAAAGAAATGAAAACATTGATCCCTAAAGCTTTGCACAAGCATGTTCATAGCAGCTTTTTTTTAAAGATTTATTTATGCATACAAGAGCTGGGGTGCAGGCCAGAGGTGTGGGGGTGAGAGGATTCCCCAGAGACAGAGTGGGGAGCAGAACAGGCAGATCAGAAATTCACTGCTGAGGGGAGCAGCGGGGAGACAGGAGAGTTCTGTCGCGCCCTGTGGGAAGCTCCCTGGCCGGGGATCGAACTCGTGCTGCAGTGGCTGGTGACAGCTTCATGGTGCTGAGACTTAACCCCTTGCGCCACCAGGGAGGCCCGGACACTTAATATTTTTGTATTTCTAAGTTTTACCTACAAGGAAAAGAACTGAGCACCGGGTGAGCCTGATGGCCAGGCCCGCCCTGCCCAGCGGTGTGGATGCGCAGGCCCCGGGCCCGCCTCTGTGCAGCCTGAGTCTGCGCCCGGGGCCGGGAGACACTGGACACGGGAGACGTGGCTGGGCGGGGACGCTGAAGCTTGAGGGGGAGGTGTCTGAGCGCCCGGCGTGCCCAGGAGCGCGTGCACAGCCCTGAGGGCTGTGGGTGGACCTCCCGCGTGAGCAGGCCTGAAGACTGCCGCTCCGGAGCGGCGCTGCCCTGGCGCCGGGCACTTGTTTCGGGCTCCCTTTGCCCACTAAGCGGACCAGCCCGCTTCCAGAAGCGGCTCGTCCCGGGCCGGGGCCAGAGTGCCGAGAGCACGGGGTGCGGGTGAGGCCAGGTGACCAGGTGAAGGGCGCCCACGGCCACGTCGGGCCGGTCTGAGCGTCGTCAGCGTGATGGTAGTAGGGGGCTGCAACTTGGTGGCAGACGTGTGGGTCCGTGCAGATGCCAGCACGTACAGATGGGAGTAAACGGGGAGGCAGCGTTCCGGGGCGGGGCGGGGCGACGCCGGCCGCAGGGAGTGGGGCTGGGAGTCAGGAGCAGGTGCGGCAGGTCGCGGGTGGGTTGTGTCAGAAGATGCTGTCGTCACCTCAAGACACCTTCCTGTAAATGGCTGATTAACGGGACGCTGCCAACTTCGCCCTGTAGAAGCCTGAGCCCCCCACTTCACCCAGGTGACCCAGGTGCCTACCTGAGACCCTGACGTCCCGCCCTCCCTGGCAGGGCTCAGCGAGGGCATAGCGTCCGCGACATGACGACGCCTTTCTGACACGACGCCTCTCGGCACAGTCTTAATGTAATTTGAAACAGGCGAATAAACTGGGCAGAACTGACCAGACTTAGAAAGCGCAAAGTCAGACACACGAAATGCAGAGCAGGATCCTGGCCTGGGCAGATAAACTGGCCCTCGGGGGCTGCTGGAACACTGGCGGCGTGTGAATATGGACCGAGAATTACAGTGTTGTGCTGATGTTACATTTCCTGATGCTGATAGTGGTGGTCATGTAAGAAAATAGGCGGGGTTTGAGGAGAACATACACTGAAACTAAAATATAGGGATAAGAGGCACGATGTCGATAACTTTCTTTCAAGTACTTCATGAAGAGAATAACAAGTGCAGCAAAAAAACAATTTGTGAATCTGCATGAAAGAAATTTCCGAAGGCGAAGAATTGTGTAGGAAGGGAGAGAGAGAAGGAAGAAAGACAACGGCTGACACGTCCCCTCGTGGTTCCCATCCCCTGCCGGGGCAGACACCCCCCCCCCCCCAGGCTGCTCGCCTGCCTGTCGGGGCGGTCTGGGGCGGCTGTGTGCTTAGCCGTGAGAGACTTGAGCAGCCAGAGGCCGGCTTCTGAATATGCCTGTTTTTTGCTTTCTTTTTGTTCACAGCTGAAAATGTAGCCAAAAAGTGGCAAGTGAGCAGAGAAGATCAGGACCAGCTCGCGGTTCTGTCCCAGAACAGGACAGAGAGCGCACAGAAAGCTGGCCTTTTTGACAAAGAGATTGTGCCCGTCCTCGTATCTTCTAGAAAAGGTGAGACCCTAAATGGTGCTTGGGCCGCAATGGGACTATCTGAGGTGAGAGCAGCACCTGGAGAGTAACATACAGGCGGGTTTACACACTGTGTCTTGGTTCGGCTCCCAAAGAAACGCTCTGAATATGGGCTGAGGAGACTTGTCAGCTTCCAGACACCTTGGGCCCAGGGTGTCCCCTGCTGCTGTTTAGATTGAGCAGGTTTCATGAGAAAGCGGGTGGGGGCTCCTGCTGGCCGGAGGCTGCACCGGATGCTGCCCGAGGGCCGCGCAGCCCCGATACTCAGCACTCACCTGCCACCCGATGCGGGGTGCTCCAGTCAGCTCCCACTGCCGAAGGGGACGTGGATTCTCCGGCCCTTGGGAGAGGCTCTGACGCGCCCAGCGGCCCCAAGCCACAGCAGCCTTTTGGACAGAGCTCCCCAGAACTGCTGGAACTCAGAGCGGAGCAGGAAATCCCCGAGAATGTCTCCTGCTCCCAGGCCCAATAAAGTGTCTTAACACCCCGTGAATCCCGTTAGTGCGCATTTGGCTGCTGCTGGAGCGGAAAGTGGTTGCTAGTGGCTCTTCCAGGCCGAGCTCGCGGTGCCTCACACTGTTCCGCGCACACTGTCGTCTTGGACTCACCTTGGTTGACTCATTTTTTCAGGTACTGTTGAAGTTAAAGCAGATGAGTTTCCGCGACACGGGAGCACCCTGGAGGCCATGTGTAAGCTCAAGCCCTACTTCCTCACGGACGGAACTGGCACAGTGACTCCCGCCAACGCTTCAGGTGGGCGTGCTGAGGGCGCCATCTTCAGCAGGCTACTGAGTTACCCGTTTCTGTCTCCTCTCCTTAACGAGACACAAATGTTCTACAACTTCAGTTGCTTTAGGGGAAAGTTTTAGCTCCCCTATATTTGATCATCACATTTTTTTTTAAAGATTTATTTATTTATGCATACAAGCTGGGGCACAGGCCAGAGGTATGGGGTGGCGAGAGGGTTCACCAGAGACAGAGCGGGGAGCAGAACAGGCAGATCGACGGAAACACACTGCTGAGGGGAGCAGCGGGCGAGGCAGGAGAGGTCTGCTGCGCCATGTGGGAATCTCCCTGGCCGGGCGTCGAACTCGTGTCACTGCTGCCGAGAGCTCCACAGCGCAGCGCTCAACTGCTGCGCCACCAGGGGGGCCCCAGATTTTTTTTATACTTTGATTTTTAAAATATTTTATTTATGCATACAAGAGCTGGGGTGCAGGTCAGAGATTTGAGGGTTGAGAGGACTCACCAGAGACAGAGTGGGGAGCAGAGTAGGAGGATCCACTGAAGTACACTGCTGAGGGGAGCATCAGGGAGACAGGAGGGGTCTGCTGCGCCCTGTGGGAAGCTCCCTGGCTGGGATGGAACTCGTCCTGCAGTGGCTGCGGACAGCTTCATAGTGCTGAGACTCAACCCCTTGTGCCACCAGGGAGGCCCCAGTCATCACTTATTTTCCCATATTCATTTGTTGACTTAAGCTATACTGAAACATGGACTTGATTTCCCACTGTCCTAAGGGACATACAGATGAAAATGGGAAGCAGTAGAGTTAACTGCTTTTCCAGAATCAGAAATCCCTACTGTCTCCGGAGATCTGGGCCTTTTTGTTTCTTTTCATTCTCTGCTCCTTAGTTGCTTTAACCTTCCCACTCTTTGTCCTGTGGCAATGTTCGGTGGTGGTGTCGTATTGATGAGCTTGCCACTTCTAACTATAGTCACTTGCGTTACAGCAAGTGGCTTTGTCACTGTGCTAAGGTATTTTAACACAGGTCTTTAGGTGTTAAGTACATAGGCATAGAATGCAAGTTAACAAGCAGTTAGAAATCAAGATGTCCCATTTTAGGAATAAATGACGGTGCTGCCGCTGTGGTTCTCATGAAGAAGTCAGCAGCTGTTAGTCGCGGGCTTACGCCTCTGGCACAGATAATTTCCTGGTCACAAGTAGGTGTGGAGCCTTCCATCATGGGCACAGGACCGATTCCAGCAATAAAGCAAGCTGTAAGTTTAATTCTGAATCGTGATACTTTGATAGAACCTATTTGGGGTCGGACCAATAGTCTTTTTTTTTTTTTAAAGATTTATTTTTGCATACAAGGTGGGGTGCAGGCTAGAGGTGTGGGGAGGTGAGAGGATTCTTCAGAGCGTGGGGAGAACAGGGAGATCGACCAAAACACACTGCTGAGGGGAGCAGCGGGCAAGGCAGGAGAGGTCTGCTGTGCCATGTGGGAAGCTCCCCGGCCGGGCATCGAACTCACACTGTGGCTGCCAACAGCTCCACAGCGCTGCGCCCAACCTGCCACGCACCGGAGGCCCCAGACCAGTAATCTTCATTTCATATTGAGTTCTGCTCCTTGGAAACCTTTGTTCTGGTTCCCTTTCCACCCCGCAGAGACAGCTTGTTTCACCTTCCCCTTCCCCCCGTTAGTCTCAGGTGGGCTTTATGCTGTGTAATCTCGTCTCCCTTCTCAGAGCAGCCCCTCACTGGGCTCGCATGCCTAGGGGATCCATGCTGCTTACTGCGGGATTTAGTACCCGTAACCTTTGAGAATTGATGTCACCAAGACGTGTGCCACCGCTAACACAGGGACACCTGGTGTCTGTTTTTAAGAGCTCCTTCAGCATCGCAGTGCATCCTGCGGTCTACAGTGAGGCTGGGTTTTCAGGCCTCTTCTTTTCATCTTCTAGGTCGCAAAGGCCGGTTGGTCACTGGAAGATGTCGATATATTTGAAATCAATGAAGCCTTTGCAGCTGTCGCTGCTGCAATAGCTAAAGAACTTGGATTGAACTCGGAGAAGGTAAAGTGGGTCAGGTCACCCCAAGTGCACCCCCTTAACTACCCAAATGAGACTAAGTCCGTAAACAGCAAAATGGGCGCAGCTTGCTTCTGTGCCCAGGTACCGCCACGCAGGGCGGGTGCAAAGCAGTTCCTGATGGGGATCCGGCAGCTCACTAATTGCCTTCCAAGGCAAAGCACCACTAATGCATTAACTCACACCAGAAGTGAACAGGGCATTCTGATTCTTCTAAATAAAAGAATAAAGAAAGGTGGTTGGGACACAGGTCGGGCAGTTCGTTCCTACGCGTTAAAATGCATTTGAAAGGGGCGGTTCACTGGCCCAGCGAGGGGAAGACTTCAGGACTCTAACCCTGTGTGGCAGACAGTAATGGAAACCGTTCCCCCCAGGTCAATGTGCAAGGAGGGGCCATAGCCCTGGGCCACCCTCTCGGAGCTTCTGGCTGTCGGATTCTCGTCACCCTGGTGCACGCATTGGAGCGGACAGGTGGACATCGAGGGGTCGCCGCCCTGTGCATTGGGGGAGGGATGGGGATAGCGATGTGTGTCCAGAGGGGATGAGACTTGGGGTGCAGGGAAAGCAAAACAAACTAAACATTAACCTCATTTCTTTTTATACCAGTAAAGCACTAAGTTGTACCATGTGAAATCAGAGGACCAAAATGAGGCAGGGAAGCATTGAGAGCCAGCGCTTGCCAGCTGGTGTACTTTAATGTGTAACACTCAAGGGCGAGACAACTGCATCTAACATTGTTATAAATAAAGAGAAATGAGATCAGTCATCCAGGGCTCCCGCGTGAACAGCATCTTCGTAACCCCCGTGCTTATCGTCTTTGCTTTCCGGGTGTAACTTAATGAGATCATCAATTCGAAGAATGGTAATCGCGGCTTCTGTTGCGAATTTCAAGCTCTTAACTTTGACTACTGTTGGTTCAAACACCCCTGCTTGCTTGTTATCTCGAGGTTTACCATTGATCAAGTCAAGACCAATCCTGCAATTTAGGAAAAACAACCATTAAGTGACCCCGCCACAAAGCACCCCCCCGCCCAGTCCCCGAGCAGCTCACTGTCTCCACTAGCGATTTCGAGTCAACGGGACACAACGGCCGTGAGCCAGTCTGGGTCCCTTCCCTTTAGATTAAAGTAACTGATTATACAAGAAAGTCACTGACAGTTGTGAAAAAGCACTAAAATAACTGTTTCTAAGTGTCATTTAATAGTTTATAAAGGGACACAGCATCCTGAGAGATCTCCCTTATGTCCCTGCAAGGCCTGTCCCAGAGAACCAGGGAGAGGTCAGGAGTCAGTTAACTAAGATATACCAGCGCTAACATTCACTTGCCATCATCCTTCATGAATTTAAAACCAAGTCACCACACACAACTCCACGGATGACACTGAACAGAGATGGGGAAACTGCTTACCATTTTAGATTTTTACGTTCTGGGTTAACTTGAGCTTCATTATG
Source organism: Scalopus aquaticus (assembly GCA_004024925.1). Lineage (NCBI taxonomy): Eukaryota > Metazoa > Chordata > Mammalia > Eulipotyphla > Talpidae > Scalopus > Scalopus aquaticus. Next base: position 54,718 of record PVIJ01003791.1, on the reverse strand, counting down.
AAAAGCTCTCAACTTTGCAACCAGATCTGTGGAGTCTTGAGCGGCATTAACTGCCAGTGTGTTAGGGATAACAAGAAGAGATCTGGCAAATTCTGCAATAGCAAGCTGTTCCCGAGACCCCTAAAAAGAAAAACAGGCATTTTCATGGAAAGGCATCAAAGCGTAAACACGCAGGCAGAAGTAAGAACCAGTCACCCCTCCTGGAGAAGGCCGCTTTCTGCGCTTACCATGCTGGTGGCGTAGTTCTCGAGGTAGATGGACAGGGCTGCCTCCACGGCGCCCCCGCCTGGAACCACAGATTTGGACTCCAAAACTCTCTTCACCACGCACAGAGCATCGTGCAAGGAGCGCTCCATCTCATCGCACATGAAATCATTTGCCCCACGCAAGATAATTGATGCAGAGGTACGAGCCTTGGTACTATTAAGAACACAGAAGTCAGTACTTTGTCCTATTTTAGGCCACAGAACTTGAGTCCTGCTCACATGCGACATCGCCACCTGCTGCACTGACAAGCACTGTCTAGACCGTGCAGGTAAGATGAAACGGTGACTTCATCTCAATCCATAGTGGTCCAACGTTCCTTTATCCCATGCGTATAACTGCTCATATCACTGAAAGACTATAGCAGCAAATAAATGGGAAGGGGTGTACTTTTACTCTAATGGGAAAGCTGCAAGTTTTAGAACTTAAAAAGTAGCTTACTTTTTGATCAGGATAAGTTCATCATCACAAATTCTCTCTTGCACCACTTCTTCTGCTTGCCCCAACATTGAAGCTTCAAAAGTTTCTTCACCTTCCAAATTGGCCAGGGTTGACAGGATATTGGCTTTTAAGACAATTGCAAAGATCCGTCAACATTCTTCTCACTAACATTTTCATATCCTTAGATTCAGAAATATTCGTGATCAAAGTGATATGTAAATACAAAAGTTTAAATTTATAGTTAGGTGGCATCAGATAAACCTCCATCCTTTTACTCTAAAATGGAAACATGGCATTCTGAGTTGAAGCGTTTCAGTTAAAACTTTTTGTAACTATGAAAAAAAGGCTCCACAAATCTATTTCTTCCAAAAAGCATTAAGGGCATAAACCCCACTGTATCCGAATCTTGTGCTGCCACTCACTGCGCAGAGACAGAGTCGCGTGTGTGAACAAGGGGAGCCGGCAGAAGACATACCTCCAGAAGCTTTGGCAATGCGCTTAAGGTCCCTTTTCAGAACTCTCCTGACTGCCATGGCGCCAGCCTCCACGAAGTACTTGAGACACATGTCATCGATCCCCCCAGTGGTCAGAATGACATTGGCGCCAGTTGCCAGGATCTTTTGGATTCGCTCTTTGGTGATATCTGATTCTCTACAGAGAGAAAGCATCTGAATAGTAACCCAAAGCTAACTTCTGTGATCGAGAACCTTGCAGGCATAGTAAGGAGTCTGGATGGATACCAGATGCAGTCTTTTTAAGTAAGAGCGGTCTGATCAAATCTGTTCAAAAGAATCCCAGTTTTAATACAGAAACTATACAGCAGAGAGGCAAGGAGGGGGCAGCTGGAGACAGAGTATGGTGAGGACAGATGAGCTGAGCAGAGAAGCCAAAGCTCAAGGCCAGATTAACAGAGGTTCAGACACTGACTCGGGAAGCAAATGTTGGAAGTTGAGTAAGAAGAGGCTGAAGTCCATAAGCCAGCCATGGGCCCAAATACAGATTTGAAGTGTCAATATATAACTGAAGTCATTTATGATCCAGACACTTTTAAAGAACCTTCCTGCTTATACAAACAAGTACAGTGTGCCAGACACTATACTAAGGACCGGGCCACAAAACTAAGGGCATCGTCAGTCTCTACCTCGAAAGCTTACAATCTCAGTCATGCAAGTACAGCAGCCGCTGTGTCAGCCCCAGGAAGACAATGTATGAGGAGTCACGGGAGGGTGTAATTTAGATTGAGGGAGGAAGAAAAGCTTTTTGGCAATTAATCTAAAATGTGAAAAACTAGCCAAAACAGGGCCTCCTTAGTGGCGCAACGGGTTAAGCGCAGCACTATGAAGCTATCCAGAGCCACTGCAGCACGAGTTCCATACCCGGCCAGGGAGATTCCCACATGGCACAGCAGACCTCTCCTGCCTCCCTGCTGCTTCCCTCCGCAGTGTGTTTCAGATCTATCTGCCTGTTCTGCTCCCCACTCTGTCTCTGGTGAATTCTCTCACACCCCACACCTCTGGCCTACACCCCAGCATTTATGCATAAATAAATAAATCTTAAAAATAAAAAACAGCCAAAACAAGGGAGGAACATTTCCTCAAGGCCCTGAGAAGGAAGTTGGTGGATCGCAATAATGGAGGCAACTGTTTCAGCTGAAGCCAGACTACAGTGAAAAGAACATGTGAGGAACTGAGTGCCTGGAAGTCCCCCAAAACTAGTCTTGTGACCAAAACCTAGCCCTGTTGAGATCACCTTCGCTGCTGTGTGGAAAAGAGCCCGCGGGAGAAGAGCAAAACCCAGGCACCAGCTTGCTGCTTCTCAAATAGTCTGGGCAAGAGAAGGGAAATGAAAAGAGGTAAATTTGAAACTTAACTTGAAAACAGAAATCAAGTGGTCTTGGTGATAAGGGAGTTAAGGATATTTCCTTCTGCCTGAGCAGAGGGGTCCACCCATCACTAAATGGCAGTGGATTTGTGGGTATCACAAGTTCAGTTTTAGACACCCTGACTGAAGTGCTTACAAAACATACAATTAAGACCAAAAAAAAATGTTTGGAGCACACAGAAATAGATTTGGGAGTGTCCAGCATAGAGATGATTCTCTGAAGTCTGGGGTTGACGAGTCATGGGGGAAGCAAAGGGAGAGAGGCTGCTCAGGCAAAGAACTAAAGCTCTGGCGGTATCATCAAGTCCCCTGGCAAGAGTGTTTCAAGTAGGAAGTAGTCAAAGGCTTGGGCAGAGGAAGACTGAGAGTATCTGGTGGGCCTCACAGGCGGGGCCTGAGCGCGTGGCCTCCACTGGAGAGCAGGGCTGAAAAGGGGTACGAGAAGCACCGGGACAATTTAACCACTCTTGGGACATCTGGCTGTTAAGAAATGGAGAAGGCTAGGGAGGAACAAGAAGTAAGTGTGAGAAAGATGCCTTCATTTAAGGACAAGTGATTACAAGTAGACTCTAGAAAGGAAACCGCAGACTAGTGACGGATGCAGGCAAGGAAGATCGATCAATGAAGCAACCCCGCGAGGCAGAAAGCAACAGGACCTAGTGGTCCCAGAGGGACTGGCCTCGATGGAGAAAGGACCCTTGCCGCTCTGCCAGGAGCAGGGGAAGAGCACACAAGAACGACTGGACATCCCCACTTGGCTAAGACAGGTTTCCACTGTGTAAAAATCTGACCATTTTAAATATCTCAGTGATATGGCTCAAGTGTAAACAGTCAAACACATATAGCAGCAGCCAACCACACCCCCACAATGAGCTCTCCACCATGACAAACCCCACCTTGGCGTCCCCTTGGTGCCCAGCTCCTGGGTAACACCGACTGGTCATTGTAGGAGCTACCAAGAAAATAAAGTCCTGCCTGTCGTGTCTTTAACATCAAGACATCCCTAGGGGCCTCCCTGGTGGCGCAATAGGTTAAGCGCAGCACTATGAAGCTATCCAGAGCCACTGCAGCACGAGTTCGATCCCCGGCCAGGGAGCTTCCCACATGGCACAGCAGACCTCTCCAGTTTCGCCCGCTGCTCCCCTCAGCAGTGTATTTCAGTTGATCTGCCTGTTCTGCTCCCCACTCTGTCTCTGGTGAATCCTCTCACTACCCCACACCTCTGGCCTATACTCCAGCTTGCATGCATTAAGAAAAAAAAAAAAAAAGACATCCGTAAAAGCCCATTTCCACAAAAATAGGTTGATTTTTGGTTTTATGACCTCAAATCTCTTAAATGCCAGCACATTTTCTAACTTTCCTGGAAGTTTACATAAAATAATTTGACCTTGATTAAAAACTTCCATTTTTAAAGGCCCGAGACAGACACACGGGGAGAACGGTCGCTGCCTGCTTTGCTGCACCCCTGTCCTGTGTTCTTCGGGACCAACTCTAATGGAGGGTGAGTCACAGACCTCCTTTCAAAAGCCAAGTATCTCGCAACGTACCTCTGTCTGATCTGGTCCAGTTTTTCAGGGTCTGTGATCACCACCTGTACACCAAGCTTCATTTTTGTTTTCTGCAGGCTGAAGTCAAGGCAAGCAATTTTTGCATTAACTATTCTCTTGGGCATCCCTATAAGTGAATATAACATTAAATTCCTTTACTGTAGCTGTAACAATGCTACATTTTATCAAACAGCATAAAACGCACAAAAATATTAAATGTTACATAGAGGAAATTAAAATCTAAATTTTAACTCCTTATACTAAACACATGTCGTTTCTAGAGTTTTGTTTCCCCTTTGATTAGAAGTACCTGGGCTTTGTTACAGACCCTGAGGTGCACTTGGGAGCTGTGCCGTGTGCAGCCCCCCAAAAGCCAATGTTAGCCTCCAGCACTCTCGTTGCAGGACCAACTCGCAAAGCCTTACCCTGTGAGCCCACCACACAATTGAGGGCGTAGCCGTTGATGAGCAGACTCTCCATCTGACTTCTCCCGTGGGCTTTCAGAACATTAACAGAATTGACGGGGTAGCGAGGCTGGCCTCTGGCATCTGTGTATTTAACGGCAAGTACAGCATCTACTACCATATTAGCAAAAAAATCACCGTTTCTAAGGTAGTAGTTAAGGAGAAGAGACTTGGGATTGACAAAGGGTGCACGTGGAATCAAGGGTAACGCAGAGGCAATCTTACCAAAGAAACAAGCAGTCTATTCCATCAAAGTGCTGGAGTACCATTTATCACCATCTGCAATTCGCACTATTTTTACGTTGTTTCCCCACAAAAAGCAAGATGGGGGAGTAGTTTCAAAACAGCATCACATGGCACAAAAATCTATGACTAATGCATGGACTCAAAAGCCTAAATGTTACAGAACAAGGATACATTCCAATGATTTTGGAAGACATCGATGTCTTAGCAGCATTAATCAGGCAATCTCTTCCAAGTTCATCTGTGTTAATAATTAGGTTCTCACTGATGTAACGTACCGCTTCCCTGTTTAAAGTGTGGGGGAGAAAACAGTAGTTCACCATGCAAATTGCTTTAGTCTTATCAAATCTAACACAGTGTGAAAATGCCATAGGTACCCATTCCCTGTTTAGCCATTTCATATAGGAGGAGGACACAGATAAACCCTCCCTCTTCAGATCATGGCAATTTTACTCTATCCCACAAGCATAGCCACTAAAATCTATGAGGAGAAAACGTGGCAGTCAAATGGGAAGAAAAATGCAGGCCCTACCTCTCATTTTCAGTACGCTTAAATTACAGCCTTCTCAAGACCTAGTCATCAGTCAGAGTGTAAACCACCTATAACTGTAACAATATAAAACTTTGACTGCCAACGTGCTTACTTGCAAGCAAGTCGATAGCCACTGATAACGGATGTGGGATGAATCTTCTGTTTGACTAGTTCATCTGCATTTTTCAGAAGCTCTGCTGCAATAATAACCTGTTGAGAAAACAATCATTGCTCTATGACTAGCCTGACATTGCTATGCACGATGTATCGTAAAAACAACAGTAAAACCATCAGGTATTAAGCATCACCTGGTGGTGATGGAGAAATGAATAAATGGTTATTAGAAACCTGGGGGAAAAAAACCAACCCCTCTATAGTGTTTTGTATACAAATGGTCAAAGCCAGAAAGGAGCCAGAAAACTGTTCTGGCTAACACACCAGCTCTGCAGCACAACAGCAGAGGGCATCACACCCATCATCTTTAAAGCCCAACGGTGCAACAGGAGTAAAGGGAGTCTGCACTATTAACCCCCCCCCCAAATCATAGTAAACAAGCGACTTGGACAAAGACCACTTTCATTATTTCAGAAGATGCAGGTTCCAATCTTTCATGGCTGAAATCTTTTCTAGAGAAACAAACAATCCCCTTGCCCCCCAAATTATTGCTGGTTTCTTCAGGATAAAACAATGAAGGGTTATACGACATTTACCGACTTCCTTGAACTCCTAATTGAAATCATGAGATTGCCTATTTGCAAGAAAAATGTAATTTTTTAATTGGTAAATTTCCCCCTTCTAAATAAAATTCCAAGTCTCAGGTCGTGCATAGGGGAGAATGAAATGCATCTTAGAGAAACTTAAAACTGTAATGGATGAGTATCGTTATAGTTATGGAAGAAACATAAAAATCGTGAAAATCATTTACAATAAACAGATTACATAAAATGAGCTGAGATTTCTTTTACACTTAAATTGTACCAGTTTAACCACATTTCAAATTTTGTTTCTGAATCACTGCATTAGAAACATTTTTTCTTCTACTAAGTAGTGTATCACTTATTTCTAACCCAGATGCAAATGACTTTACTATGACTTCACTTTCTGAAAGTGATTTTAGAAGAGCCACCAGTCTTCAGCCCTTCTACCTACCACAGATGTAGTTCCATCTCCCACTTCTTTATCTTGCAGATCAGCTAGCTCACAAAGAACTTTAGCTGCTGGGTGCTCGACCTCCAGTAGCTTCAGAATGGTCGCGCCATCATTGGTAATGGTTACATCCTAGGAAATGTGCAGGGGGGAAACACAAATCACCTATAGAAACAGGATATCCCTAAATTAACACAGCCCCTTTTTGATACCCATTCATCTTTACTGTAACTCCCAACACTAGCATTCTGATAAAAACAAAGAATTTAATGAACAATGTAAAAATAAAAAACAAACCAAAAAAAGGCCAAAGAATCTACAAAGCAAAGTATTTTAAGAACTATTTTTTTAATAGAAAACAACAAAATACGTAAGTATACTCACACCAATGTCATCGACCAGCATTTTATCCAAGCCAACTGGACCAAGAGAACTCTTTACAATATTGGCAATAGAAGCTGCAGCCATAACTGCAGACAAAGAGAAAAAGAAATGAAGCTGGAAAATCCACTCTTCCAAAGGGAAATTATTTCAGCTTAAAGTAAATGACATCCAACTTCAGAATTTTCCAAATCCACAAATCTGTCCTAATTATTTTTAAAAATCAGATATTAAGAGTCTAACATGGGGAGTGCCGGTTTCATTTTGTATTTAACTGCAAAGACGTCAAGTGCTTTAAAGAGTATCCACTTTGTTGTCTTTTAGAATTAAAAGGTAATCTACTAGTAATAATTGTTCTGCTGCTCCCTACCAAAACAGGGTATTTATCAGCCTTTTGCTTTAGTCTAACAGGCTCCCTTTTTAAAGAAATCTCATTAAAATTAACAGTCTCTCTACCTGTGTATCAAAAGGTCGGTAATACAAAGGAAAGGTGTTGCCTTCAAATTTGTCGAAGACAAATATTAGATATCAAATAACGGCAAAACCATGTTTCCAAGTAGTCAAAATGATTTTACTCAGAGGCTCAATGCTTCAATTAATGTTTCCCAAATTCATTTTACGTGGCGTTTACGCTCATTAACTCCACGGAAATCTCGTGGGCTCACTTAATTATAAAAACCCATCAGCTGCAGCGGGGATAAGAATCGTTCCTGGAGCCGAACCCGGAATCGACGGCAGATGCCCGATGGGGTCCAGCGGACAGTCCACCACACCGAGGCCGTTCGCTTCTCAGAAAGACGAGCAGTTGCAACGAGCCTTCTTTACCCGGCGATCCCCAGGTTGAAATAAACCCTCCCCGGGTGAAATCGGAACAAAGGGGGGCGCTGGGCGCCGGGCCGCGGGGCAGCCGAGGCGTGGCCCGCACGTGTCGGCCGGTGGGCTCCCTCTCAGCCTCTTCCAACACCGGGGCCTCGTCCTCCAAAGCCAGGCTGCGCCCCGAACCCCTCCCCCCGAAGAGGCAGCCGCCCCGCCCCGCCCCGCAGCGGCGGATCGGAAAAGCCGCTTCCCCGCGGGCCCGGGCCCTTTCCTGGGCGGGGGAAAGGCGCGCGGAGGGCCGGCGCGGCCCAGGCCTCGCCCGCCCGTACCGTTCTGCGAGCGGATCGCCTCCCCAGTGCTGCGGTCCCCGAACACGGACAAAGGCCCCTCCATTTCGCGGCGGGGGGCTCGTCGGGTCTCACTCGCACCGCGGGAAGTGGGGGTCTCGCTGCCTAAGCCGGGCGGCGGCCACAGCGACTGCGGCGACGGCGTGGAACGGCTGGCGACGCCGCGAGGGCTGCCGGGAACACCGCCACCCCGCCGCGGGGCAGGGCGGGAAAGGAAGGGGAACGGGGGCAAGAACTGCGACGAGAAGGAAGTGACGAAAGGGTAGGGGCGGGCTTAAGAGTTTTGTCCAATTAGAGGGAAAACGACAAGAGCGCGAAGGTAGGAGAACGGAAGTCAGGCACGGACGGGGGACGACGCTGGTGCTCGGCTGAAGCGTTGACCCTGCCCCCCTGCCCTGAGGCAAGATTGCGCATGCGCATTTGCACATTCTAGTGCCTTCTAGAAACGGTTAGGGAGGAAGTTGGGAGTGCGATGGGAGGGGGACACCTTTTCTAAGGTAGAGGAGCGCGTCCTACGCGTTAGTTCTTAAGCCTTTGTCCCCCGTAAGCGTGGCAAGCGTGCTCGGAGAGGACGCAAGTCACTTGCAGGGCCCCTGAGCGTCAGTTTTGAGGGGCTGAATACAGGTAGGACACGGAGCAAGGTGGTCTCTGGAGGTAAAAAATGCATCATCCATTGCCCGTTAATCCCCCAGTGACACGGGGTGTGTGGATCCGGCCGCGAGCGTTGCGAGCTTTCGCAACCTGGGAGCCCAAATACGGTAACGCGAGGTGATGGGCGCCTTTGACGCGGAACTTCCGCAAGAGCTCGGCTTAAACCGAAGGGGCCTCGCCCCACCCCCAACTGCATTCCTGCGAGGTGGTTGGTCAGCTGTATTGTCGTCACGCAGTCCGGCGAAGGCGATGATTGGAGGGGCGGAGATAACAGATTGCCGTCTCGGCCACTCAGCGGCAGGGGCCTTGTCAGTTCCGGGTCCAGGCGCCGCGGACCGGACGCTCCAGAGACTTTTCCCTGAGTTAACATGGCTGCGCCCAGCGAGCTCCTGGGGAGCCGGTGAGGCAAGGAGGCCAGGCTGTTGCAAACTTTGCCCGCGATTCCTACGATGATGGCGCTTCGGCCGCGCTTCTGGGAGTTACTATCGGTTTGCAGGAACCCCGGTAATCTTGCTTGTTAGTCTAATTACTCCCCAGGCCCCGCCCGCTCAGTGTGTATATACGGATCGTATTTTATAGTCGATAGAGCCCCTTGGAAAGTAAAGCAGCCAACAGCCTTGCGGTGACAGCAGGAGAACATTAAAGTCCAAAGTCCGTGATGACCAAATCCTGTGCCCACACATACTTTTTGCCCCCCTTTCGGGGGCGAAGATTGGGGGAGAGGTAGGGGAAGGACGTCCGTTGTCGGCAGTTTTTAAAGATCCCCCTGGTGGTTTCCATTTCTTAGGGTGTGGGGTCGCGGCTTTGTCCACCAGTTCCAAGCCACCGGTGAAGCCTGAAGCGAACCCTGTGGAAAATGAAGCTGTCGCCCCAGAGTTCACCAACCGGAACCCGCGGAACCTGGAGCTTTTAGGTGTAGCCAGGAAGGAGCGAGGTTGGGGCACAGTGTGGCCCTCGCGAGAGTTCTGGCACAGGTAAGGGCATCTGCTAGTTCTTGACCAACAGCGGTTCATGGTGCCCTACAAGTTGTTTCCATCCGTTCATTCAACTGACGTGCCGGAGACGTGGAGCTTGGGGCACAAACTGTAAATAAGTAGGCGTCAGGGAGAAAATTTCAAGTGGGTGAGGTTAGAGTTGGGGGACTGGTTGCCACGGAGGCCCCTCTGGATGACAGGACGCTGTCACTGGGTCGACCAGTTGCGGTGGAGACCGCGAGGCCTCCAAAGCCTGAAATACCTGCCTTTAAGGGAAACGTTTGCCAACCTCTGGTTTGAGAGTTGGATTGTGACTAGGGTTAGCAGCCACACCAGAAGCGGAGCCCACTTTTCTCAATGTGCTGTTTCATACTAAATCATACTGAGAATCTGTAATTGTAGTGTCTTCTTTAACATGAGTTTACATTTAAAATGTGCCATATGTGCATATGGATATATTATAAAATCCAAAAGGGTGTTTTAGTTAAATCTTCGCAGACCTTTACACTGTTCTGCATCATGTCCCTCCCCCCCACCCCAGCTTACAGCTACATCTTGGATATTTTTGGTGGTAGTAGGGAGTATTGACTCTGCAACCAACCTCCTGGACAAAAAAATCCTAGCTCCATCTTGCTAAAGTTACTTAACCTTTCTCTTTCCATTTTTGCAGCTTAAAAAAAAAAAAAAAGGGTGGGGTGGTATATTTCTGAGACACAGCTCTCTAAATAAATCAGTGCCTGGCATATCATAAAATGCTACTTCTTTTAGAAATTGTATTGAAAGCCATTGCATGAATGTTCTAGTTAATTGGCCCCTATTGATAATTATTTTTTGCCATTGCAAACTGTTGCAATGAATTGTCTTGTCCATACATTTTCATCAGTAAGATAGGGTATTTTTTCATGAGTTTAAGAGTCATTAATGTTTTTCCTTTCTCTGGGTGTCCTGTTCAGATTCTTTGCCTATTAAGTTATTGGTCATTTTAAAAAAGATTTTATTTATTTTTGCATAGAAAAACGGGTGTAGGCCAGAGGTTCGGGGGTGGGGGGAGGTGAGAGGATTTACCAGAGTGGGAAGCAGAATGGGCAGATCTACTGAAATACACTGCTAAAGGGAGCAGCTGGCAAGATAGGAGAGATCTGCTGTGCCATGTGAGTTAGTTCCCTGGCTGGGGATTGAATTCAGGCCTAACCATCGTGGTGGTAGTGCTGAGACTTAACCCCTAGGCCACCAGGGAGGCCCCATTTTCTTATTAATTATAGGAGGCTTGTTTCATATTATGGAAATTAACCCTTTGTACAATGTATGTCTTAAAATACTTTTGTTTCATACTTACTTTTTGACTTATTATTACTTGGGGGCTTTTTTTTTTGGATATCTTATGGGAAACTTTGTCAATCTTTTATAAAAGCCAGATGGCTTGGTTTGTCATATTTAAATAGTCTTAACTTGGGGGCCTCCCTGGTGGCGCAGGGGTTAAAGTCTCAGCGCTGTCAAGCTGTCACCAGCCACTGTGGCACCAGTTCTATCCCCAGCCAGGGAGCTTCCCACAGGGCGCAGCAGACCTCTCCTGTCTCCCTGCTGCTCCCCTCAGCAGTGTATTTCAGTCGATCCTTCTGTTCTGCTCCCCACTGTCTCTGGTGAATCCTCTCACCGCCCCGCACCTCTGGCCTACACCCCAGCTTTTGTATGCATAAATAAATAAATCTTTAAAAAATAGACTTCGCTTATAGAAGTGTTCTACATCTTCTAGTCCTTTTTTTATTTCAGTTTTCCCATTTAAATCTTTGATGCACCTTACAGTTTTTGGTGTTTGCTAGAAAATAAAAGCATAGCGTCCGCATATCCTTACCCACTGTAGAGTCACCAACTTAGCTGCCTCCTTAAATCCGTCTTTGAAGTAGATGCTGTGCAAATAATTCTCCAGTCCTCTTGGACATCTGAGGTTAAAGTGCAACAGTTTGATTTATCATTGAATATCTCCTCAGAAAAGGAGAGTGCAGACACCTTCCCAGGCCAAATCCGGGTTATGAAGCATATGTTTACGTATTTATTGACCCGAAGGAATTTGTCTTTTGGAATAGCTCAGTTCTCTTCTCACGTCCTTTATTTAGGTTGCGAGTCACAAGGACTCAGCATCATGTCGAAGCCGTTGTTGAACATCGGAATGGCCAGGTTGTGGTTTCGGCATCTACTCGTGAGTGGGCTATTAAGAAGCACCTCTACAGTACCAAAAACGTGGTGGCTTGTGAGAGCATCGGCCGAGTGCTGGCTGAGCGCTGCCTGCAGGCCGGGATCAACTTCGTGGTCTACCGGCCAACTCCGTGGGAGGCAGCCTCAGATTCGGTATTTTGGTTTTCATGTGCTTATTTAGTTTTTTTTTTTTTTTAAGATTTAGTTACTTATTTTTGCATAGAAGGCCAGAAATACAGGGGGTGAGAAGATTCACCAGAGACAGTGGGGAGACAGTGGGGAGCACCAGAGACAGGTGGATCCACTGAAATACACTGCTGGGGGAGTAGGAGAAAGACAGGAGAGGTCTGCTGCGCCCTGCGGGTCAGCTCCCTGGCCGGGGATTGAACTGGTGCCGCAGTGGTGATAGTGCTGACACTTAATCTGTAGGCCACCACAGAGGCCCCTCATGTGCTTATTTAAAAGATGTTGGCTAATTTTGACGCTAGATAGCCGCACAGTAATGAGAGCTCCCTTTCCATGTTCCGTGAGTGTCCTGAGGCACTCGCCCGCATTGCAGCCTGTGGGGCCGGCTGATGTGCTTGCGTAGCCTGAGGCTGGGTGGCTTGATTTTACAGACAAGTCAGCCCAGCGACTTCCCTGTTCATATGTCAACATCTTAACTGCAAATTCTTTTCCTATGTCACTCAGACCACTTTCTGAAAAGTCAGTGTTGGCAGGGGTGGTAATGGGGCAAATCAGTTTACTTTTGGGGGACGGGCTCTTACTGGCAGCTTACTTGTGGTGCTGACTTAATCTTTTCCTTTTTTTCTGATCTTCCAAACCAGATTAAACGATTCCAGAATGCTGTGACGGAAGGGGGTGTGGTGCTTAGAGAGCCTCGGAGAATCTATGAATGAAGGGGAAGCTCTGTTGCCTCGGGGCGTGCAGAGCTGTCCGCTTCGCAGCCTCAGAGGAGAGCACACGGGGGAGCGGCTGGAAAGCCTAAGAAGAATCTAACTGCGGAATGTTATTTGTCATTAAGTTCATCGCGCCCCTCATGTTTGGATTTTTTCAATATCAAGGACTAAGTTTTTCCCTTCTCTTGCACCTGAAGAATTAATTATCTGAGAAAAGCTATTGATAATCAGATCTTTTGAAGGACAAATTAAATGTTTAAATTAACAAATAAATGCATGTTGTGAACTCTCCCTTGATTCATGAGCTTTCTCTGCCTTGGCACTCACGGTCACGAGTGTGCATAGGCTGTTAGCGGTCTGGCTCAGGGTGCCCTCAGCTAAGGAAGCTGCTTTGTTAAGGTGTGGGGTGTTTCTTAAATAGGAAATGGCCCTAGCTGTCTTAAATTTATTTTAAGAAGCCTTAATGTGGAGATTAAAGGGGCAAGTCCAAACCTCGGTTGGGCTCCTGGACCCTAAAAGGCAGAAGCAGATTTGAAAGGAGAAAGGCACACGAGGCCAACTGAACGTGGAGGGGAAGGCCAGGTCAGTGTGCAGAGCTTGTCGTGGGAGAGTCCACCAGACGGACATGAGTCCTGTGCTTGTGGTTACTCTCAAATGGAAGCTTTAGCCGATGGCATCACGGGGGTGCCTGTCGAGTTGATTAGATCACAGTAAGGTGTTGACTGTTAAAGAGGAAGAACCTGTAAGTAGTTAACACTTCCCAAGCAGATCTTCCCAATTTTTGAAATGTGTATACAATTATATATTTATGTAGGAGTGAAATGATGTTACTGTCAATCTGAGAATTCAACGTTAAAAGTGAGCTAATGCAAGCACTGGTGTTGAAAAAAATAGGACTGACTCGGAGCGGGAGACGCTCAGGCCATAGGGCTTTACTCACTTGCCCCTTGACAGATAAGTATCACAGTGGGGACATTTAAAAGTGTCCATCAGGGCCTCCCTGGTGGCGCAGCGGTTAAGCGCTGCGCTGTGGAGCTGTAGGTAGCAGCGACATGAGCTCAACGCCCGGTGGCGGAAATTCCCACATGGCACGGCAGACCTCTCCTGTCTCCCCCGCTGCTCCCCTCAGCAGTGTGTTTCTGATCTGCCTGTTCTGCTACCCGCTCTGTCTCTGGTGAACCCTCTGGCCGCCCCACGCCTCTGGCCTGTACCCCAGCTTGTATGTATAGATAAATCTTTAAAAAAAAAAGTGTCCATCATAGTTATGGCATTTCCTTTCCTGTCTTAAAGAATAGCTAGACCACTCTGAAGACCATTCTAGAAGGCTGTTCAAACATCTAGAATTCACAGGGGACACGGGACTGGACTAGCGATTTGGGATCCAACAACGGCATAAACAGGGCTCTCCTGCCAGCCATGCAGTAGGTGGGGCTCTTCCTGCAAGGCGGATGATTGTCCTAGGCGGGATTTCGTGGGTGTGAGGGGCAGTGCTTGAGTCTTTCTGCAAAACTTGTGCTTCCAGGACAGCAGTGACTCGAGACAAAGGGAGGAAAGAGAAGGTGTAGGCAGGAGATGGGGACCGACCATACTGCACTGCAGGTGAAGCTGGGAGAGGGGCTGACTTAGGAAATGGAGACCAGGTGTGGCCCATCCGCTTTCCTTCCAGGTGGCAGCTTCGGGCGCCTCTTTGTCCTCGGCCCCTCTTACCAAGTGCAATGCCTCGCAAAGGGCGTGCAAGCGCACCTCAGACACCCGGGGGCCTCCGAGGAAACGGCTGCAGAGTAAGGTAACGGGGCTTCGACCGCAGGGCCGAGGTCGAACACGTGCGGGTGGCCGCGGCGCAGCGCAGTCCGCGCAGGCGCGTTGGCGGCGCGAGCCCTTTAAGGCCGGCGCGGCGGAAGCGCGTCGCACATGGGGTCGCGCCGGGCGCCGGGGCTGAGCGTGGCCATGGACGTGGGTGCCGACGAGTTCGAGCAGAGCCTCCCTCTGCTGCAGGAGCTGGTCCTGGGCGCGGACTTCGTGGGTGAGGCGGCGGGGTCCAGGCTGGTGCCGGAAGCCGGGCCCGGGGCTGCGGAGGGCGCGGGGCGGGCGGAGCCTGGAGAGCTGGAGGCGCCGGGTGGGGTCAGCCGCGGGGCTCACGCTGGGCGCGGGGGTGGGGAGATGCCCTCTGCGGCCAGGGCGGTGGCGCAGCACCCTCAGTGCGCCCCGCCCTGCGGCGCAGGAGGAGGCAAGGGGCCCGAACCCCCGGGGTCCTGCCTTGCTTTCGGTTTGGTTCCCTCCTTGCTCCTCTCTTGACCTTCCTGGCCTCGGAGCACCCAGAAGGTGAGCCCCAGGACCTTGCCACCTGCAGCAGGTGGTGCAGGAATTGGAGGCCGCCGTCGGCCCCGGGGGACTCTGGTCTTTCTTGCCTCCCCGCAGGTCTGGACATCGAGTTCACTGGGCTTCGTTCCAACCTGTCCCAGCCCCAGCCGATCAGGTAAAGCGAGAGCTAGAGCTGCCCTGGAGCTGAGCTGGAGGGCCTCACCTGGGCCGCCCTCAGGGGCCTCTGGGCCTGCCAGCGTGTTTTCCCAGCAGCACCCTGTGGGCATGGGGTGGGAGGAGGGTATTTTTTGTGGGGTACTCGCACACATCTGGGATCCGGCCTGTGTTCCCTACATGCCGATGATGTTCCTAGCTGCGAAGAGGCTGCTAGGTGAGAGGCCCGTCACGCAGGGTCTCGCTGTCCTCCCCGCTGTGGGATGAGATGTCTGTTTCTTTCAGCCTCTTCGACCTGCCTTCCGAGTGGTACGCAAAGACGCGGCAGAGCATTCAGCAGTTCACGATCTGTCAGATCGGTGAGTTTCGGCAGCTGCTGGCTGTGAGTTGCTGGAGACAGTCCTCGTCGTCTCTGTCCACATTTTCCAGATACCAACTCTCATTTTTTCCTGCTTGTTGGGTTTTCAACCTGTGATGTCTCTGGGACCTGTCACTTTGGCACTTTATTTAGCAACTAACTCCATTTAGCAGCTGTTTCATGCCTAAATAAGTGACTTCAGGAATCTGAACCCTGTTTCAAGGGCAAATGTGTGTGCTTTTTGCTTAAAGAAAACTTGTACAAACAAGTTCACAGTACAAACATTTTTTAAGTTTTTTTCCCCACTAATGGATTTTAGAGCTCTTTCTATATCCACATGTACAGATCTCTTAATTTATTGAAAACAATTGCATAATATTCCAGACCAACTGTGTCTGCTCAGTAAGTCTCCCAGCAGGGCATCCTTTGGTTACCACGTGTGTAATAAAATAAGGTTGCGTTGACTCTGGTATTTAGTTTATGGGTAACTGTCCTTTTGTGAGGGTTTGTGTTTGATATACTTCTGGCCATGGGGTTAGAGCTAGAATAGGTGCTTGGAAGGATTGGCTTATGTGGCCGGCCGTGTCCTTCCCCTGCCCCCAGCCCCGGTGTTTACAGTGTCTGACATTACCTGCAGATGTGCCTCTTTCCCTCACTCCCTGGGCATTATCAGCCTGAAATTTTCTACCCACCTGGTAGAGGAAAAATGCTCCGTTGTCCTGATTTGTATTTTCAGGACAGGGTCGGCAGACCTTTTTGGTTAAGGGCTAGATAGTAAATATTTTCGCTTTTGCAGGCCATATGGTCTCTGTTGCAGTTTCTCGATTCTGATATTATAAAGAGATAATACACCAACAGCGCGAACTTGACTGTATTCCAGTAAAGCTCTGTTTATAAAAACAAGCTGAGGGCCAGATTTTGCTGACCCTATAGCATGTGTGTGTGTTCCCTCTATCCCGATCCTTTGCTCTTTTTCTCTTGTGCTCGTTTTTCTTAATTGTCAGACCTCTTTGGGAAGCTCCGGGGAGCACATTGGTATGTGTCTGTCCCACTTCGGGAGTTTTTTTCACTTAAATGTGATCTCATGAGCAGTACACACCTGTTGAAGCACAGAAGTGCGTATTTTATGGCTTTCAGTGCGTTTGATGAATTTTGAAACTTTGAAATGTCGATTTAATAGTGACTTCTGTGTTGAAGAATCCCCCACCACTATATTTCAGTTATTTCAGTGTGAGTTTCCATCAGACGCTTAACAAGTTTCACATCTGTCTTTTCATTAAAGTGGGTTGCCCTGCCTAAGGCACCCGGGTCTGGGGGTGCAAAGTACTTTTCGGAGAGTTTTGTCTTTGTGGCTCTGGTGTCCACTTCTCTACCCCTTCTTCCAGGGTTGTCAGTGTTCTCCAGCGTGGAGGGAGAGACGAACAAGTATGTATAAAACCTTTTGCAAACAGGGCTCTTTCCCATTGTCTCTTCTACCTGCTCCTTCCTATTCTGCTTCGAGTGTCTGAACCCCTTTGGCTCCATATTCCCTCCCGCTCCTCTGCCTTCCGGTCCCCTGCAGATTCGACTCTTCCTCCTCCTAGTCTCTTTGTACACAGCACCTTCTAGGGGGGCCTTTCGGACACCCCTGTCTTGCCCCTGAGTGTGCTCCCTGCCCCGTTTCTGCTGTCCTGTTGCACCTTCAGGATAGTTACAGTGAGAGGGAAGCGGTGAGTCCCCAAGTGCCAGTCATGACGATGCTGACGGGAGCGTGTGTGTGTGTGTGTGTGTGTGTGTGTGTGTGTGTTGGGGGGGCAGGCAGCTGGTCCCCAGGGCAGGATCGCTCTCCTTTCACCCTCTTATGCCCCCAGTGCCAGCCATGACTCTGCAGCAGAGCGACTTCAGCTGCCTCTCAAGGGAAGGCGGCGCCCGCTCTGAAGCCCGCCCCGGGCCCGAGGCTTCACAGCACAGCGTGGTTTTGGCTTTTCCTCCTTGTGTTCTGTTTGTTATAGGTATGTAGCGCATTCCTGTAACTTCTTTCTCTTCCCGACGACATTTGGGACTTTGGATTCGGAATTCTCCTTCCAGGCTTCTAGCGTTCAGTTCCTGAATCAGTATGGCTTCGACTATAACAAGGTACAGTGTCGGCAGGTGGGCCCGCCCCGCCCGGCCTGGCCGAGCCCGTCCTTGTCCCCTTCCTTCCCGGTGCAGGAGCACTGGCAGGTGAGGTGTCTTGTCACCCTGCCCCCGCTCGGAGAGTGCCCCTGAGCCGTCTCGTGCTTCTCTTCCCGTCTGCAGTTTCTCAAAAAGGGGATCCCGTACATGAACGAGGAGCAGGAGAAGAAGATGAAGCACAGCATCCTGACCGGGAGCTGGCGCGTGCGCAGGTGAGCCCCGGCGTAGGCGCTGTCCCAGGGTGCGGGACCTCACGCCGCCACCTGTGGCTGCGACGCTTGTTCAGCCAGACGCCGCAGAGGAAGGTTCACTCCTGCGCCTAAGAAGACGCTCGCCGCTGCTCGGAGGGCGATTCGGGGTTGAAAGAGGAAGTGGGCAGCGAACTCAGGCCGTCATTTGGACTCAGCGAAGCAGGAGCTGAGTTCCTGCTGGAGGGGAAAGGGCTCTGGGGGAGAACCTGAGCTGCCGTGTAGGCGACTCTTCAGGGGTAATTCCAGGGTCACCTCAACCCTGCTGGTCCCGTGCTCCGGCTCTGTGCTGTGTCTCCCAGGGTAGGGTCGCTGGTGTAACTCGAAAGCTGATTCTGCTGGAGAGCTGAGGCCTGGGCTAGGGCCGAGCGAGTGGCGAGAACGTCCCAGGCTGGCCCTGCGTCAGCTGACTCTGTAGCTTTGGACAAGTCCGTTAAGCCCTTCGGGCTATAGATTCTTGGCCTTTATCAGGCAGGGGGTAATTAGACAGCTTTTAACTCTGGAATGTTGGGATCAATTATCTGGTCTTGGATAATCATTACCTGATCTGGATAATCTGTAATATTGGAGATTTTGTTTCCTCCCCCCCCTAAATCTTTATGACTTTTCTGATAAATATGTAGCTTCTTGTGCGGAAAGAACAACTTGAATTAACCTGTGATTTTCAACTGTGAAGAAAAGTCCTTAACTCAAAAAAACCCATCATGTTCTTATTTTGCTCCCTCGGGAGAAGGCCGCAGTGCCCATCTTTTCTCCTGCCACCTCTGAAAGCTGAGGTACGACAGGCCCCATAGCGGCCTGTCCTTTCCCGGCACGCCGAGGGGGCCGGCAGCAGGTCTGGAGTGTTACTCCAGAACACTATAGGAGTGTTCAAGCCAGAGCTGGGCTCCTGTTGCAGAAGACACAGAAAACACAGGGTCTTTGGGGGGAGGGGGAGGCATGTATGTTCCCTATTTTATTTTTGCCTAAACAACCGGGGTGTGGGCCAGAGATGCTGGGGCGAGAGGATTCTCCAGAGTGGGGGTCTGTCTTGCTGAGATCACCGTGTTAAAACTGGAGCCTCCCCCCCCCCCGCCCCGCCGTGTTAACTGTGGCTTTCCCGACCTTTCCCTTTTCATCTCCTCTTTCCAGTTCTCTGGACAAAGACCAAATCAAAGTGGTGATTGACGAGGTCACTCGGTGGCTGGACCTGGCGGAGGAAGGCGACTGGATGACCCTCCCGGAGCTCTCGGGTACGCAGGAGGCTGCCCCACGCGCCAGGCCGGTGGCTCTCATGCCTGGGGCCGCCCTCTCCCGGTCCTGGTGCTGGCTCTGGGGTGCACGTGGCCGCAGAGAGCTCTGGCCCCCGTCCGTGCCAGGATGAGGCTGCGTCAGGCACCCCAAGCCCGGTGCTGTCCCGAGGACACGCTCCCATGGGGGTTGGGAGCCAGGACCCGAAGCCGCGGCTCTTTGCGCTGTGGAGTTACCAGTTTCACCTGAGAGAACTGAACGGGGTTATTTTGACTTGCACGTCTTCAGTCATCTTCTCAAGTGAGAAAAGTCAGCCCGTCACTTCAAGGAGAATAACTCGCTGTCTGTGAGTGACAGAGTTCAAGCTTTCGCTCAAACTCTGACATTCTGTGGGGCTGGCGTCTGCTGCCTTTCTCCTGTCAGCTTGCCTGTCCCCAGGCCCTTCTGTGAAGTGAGCGGTACCAGAATTGCATAACGAAGTGGGAAGGTCATCAGCATGGTGTTTTCCAAATGACCGTGTGTGAGGTCACTTGAGCGCAGGAGAGGTCCCTGCTTCCGGGCCGTCTGGGAAAGTGCGTGAGGGTTGGCTTCTGATGCCGCGCTGCAGCCCTCTAGGTTGCTAGGCTGGATCTTCTTATCTGTATCAACGACAAATCGGAACCGAGGGGATGTAGACGCAGGCGTGACTCCGGCCAGACGTCAGAGCCGGTCACAAAAGTGTGAAGTGATGTCACTCTTTTCACTAAATGTTTTCTGGAAAAAAGTTACTTTTCACACACGTGTGTGTGTGTGTGTGTAATGGGTTTAGTTTAACAGAAAAAACTTCACCATTTAATTGTCATTTCCAAGATGGTGGAGATCAGCAGCTGTAACCACATAGAGATGAGGCACTCTGGGTCTTGCATTTAAGAGTGGCCCCAGCTGCCCTGGGCTGGGGGTGACCGGCCAGCCTCCTGGCCAGTGGCTTAGGGTGCCTGAGAGCCCAGCTGGTGGGGAAGGTGACTGGTGTGGGCCTGTGTTCCCTGCCGCAGGCTTCCAGGCCTTCGAGGTCCAGCTGGTGCTGAGGCAGGCTCTCCCCGAGATCTGGACAGTGCTGAAAGACAAAGGGGTGAGTCCTCCCCGGGAGAGGGGCGCCTCAGCCGCTCTGTGGGTTCCCACTCCTTGGGCCAGATCTGGCGCCCCTCCACCTTTTGAGGCGAAGAAGCGTTTCTTTGGCTGCGTGCCCAGGACTCAGGATTCAGGGAGCTTGTCCCTGCTCTTCCCAACAGGTGGTCGTGAAGAAGGTGAGTAAGCAGCACCGCTGGTACCTGGAGAACGCCTCCTGCGACCGGGAGAGCTGCTGGAAGGAGAAGATTCTTCTCTCCGCGAGGGGCTTCTCCGTGTTTTTCCAGATGCTGGTGAAAGCCCAGAAGGTAGGGAATCATCACCTCTTCCGGGTCATTATACTTCTGGCCCTACATGCCACGGAGCCCCCCAATAATGAAATCAGTTTCCTGGAGATGCGGGAGCCCCCTGAGCTGGCAGCGGCCTCCCTGGCTCCTGCCCGGCTCCCCCGAGCCGTGCGAGGGCCCCTGGGGTCAGAGGCCGCACGAAATGGCACTGCCCTTCCTGCTCCTTTCCCCCCGGGCATGCCCGGTGCAGGCCCCGCCTCGAGCCCCTCCTATTCGGGTCTGCGTGGTGGGGTCCTCTTCCCGGGGCTGGGGTGAGGGTGCGTCTGTCCCAGCTGCAGCAGCGCCTGCTGCCACTGAGCCTGCGCGGGAGACCGCCGTGAGTCAGCGGGGCCGACTGACTTCTAAAATTTCGTGTCTCCCACCTGTCAATTTACTCTAAGTAGCCCTTAGTGGGACATAACATGATGATGGACCTGCTGCATCTCCACGAGAAGTTCTTCAGGCCTCTCCCAGGTAGGGCGGACCTGTCATTCTCCTCCTCTGAGCTGACTTTGCCACCTGGCGAGGGGGTTGGTCCAGAGTTGTGCTCCGAGGGGACCCCGCCGTGCACCCCCGCCCCCGGCCTGCAGGGGCCTGGCCTGTGCCCATTCCGTCTTCCCGGAGTGGAAGCCAGGGCGCTCTCCGGAACGCCCCCTGGAACGGTTGGCCCTCCCCCTGAGACGGTCAGTCTCGCTGTGTAAAACTCGACAAACCGGAAAGTGTGTGGCGGAGACAGGCCTCCTTGAGTCTCAGCTGTGATCCTACCCCTTTCTGCTTTCCCCTCCCTTGTGAGTTTCGGCGTACTTGACCATACTGGTATTTGATTTTAGGCCTTTTCGCCCGCTGATTTACGTCACTAACCTCGCGTGCTGGGTGTTCACCTCCCGTGGCTACACCGAGCTTTTCCCAGCTGGTCTCTGCTGGACCCACAGCCGTGGGGTGTGACCATTACAGGCGCGGTGCTTACGCTGCCTGCTGTGTTGCCGCGCCTGGGAAAGGGGGGGTGCTCATAGCACCAGCACCTGGGAGCTGTGTGGAGAGTAAACACACGAAAGAATAAATGCACAGGGAACGCGAGTTTAGATTAAGGGGTGAAGAAGGTCTAGAAGAGAGCACCCAGAAAGTTGATGACACTCCTTTCTGAGTACAGTGAGAGTCGGGGTAGAATTAATAATGGTGGGCACTCACAACAAAACTAAGCAAAGAGCAAAAGGAAACTTGCTGGGAGAACAGAGACTGCAGGAGGAGTCACTGTGGAGCGTGGTGCGCAGCCCTCATGAAAGGCGTGCGGGCGGCAGCAGTGATGAAGTGGAGTGAGGGCGTCATCTCCACACCCGGAAGTCAGTGGTCAGTGCCCAGAGCTGGGGGGTCCCCGCTTGATGGACACGTTTAGGATGGGGGGTCAACACCTGCAGGAAAAGACTTGAAAGTCGGCACTTGCCTGTGAAGGAGGGTTTGTGGCAAACCTCTTTAAACTGCGGGCAGAAAGGTATCACGTGGCGAATACGCTCATGAAGTTTGGTTGTTGTTTTTTTTAATTTATTTATTTATGCATGCAAGCTGGGGTACAGGCCAGAGGCGTGGGGTGGCGAGAGGGCTCACCAGAGACAGAGCTGGGAGCAGAACAGGCAGATGGACCGAAACACACTGCTGAGGGGAGCAGTGGGCGAGGCAGGAGAGGTCTGCCACGCCATGTGGGAATCTCCCTGGCCGGGCGTCGAACTCACGTCGCTGCTGCCGACGGCTCCACAGCACAGTGCTTAACCACTGCGCCACCAGGGAGGCCCAAGTTTGGTTTTTTTAATCAGAGTACTTTATTGTTAGTTTTTTCTTGATTTTTCTTGGATTTTCTCTGAATGATCATTTCCAAGTGATGCTCTCACGTCTGCCCTTCTGAGAACCCCACTTTTCTTGTTGGCTAGAACTTTGCAAATGGCATTAACATTGACAATGGACAGTGCCCTCAATTTTTTAAAATAAGATTTATTTATGCATACAAGAACTGGGGTGTAGGCTAGAGGTGTGGGGGTGGTGGTGAGAGGATTCCCCAGAGACAGAGTGGGGAGCAGAACAGGCAGATCTACTGAAACACACTGCTGAGGGGAGCAGCAGGGAGACAGGAGAGGTCTGCTGCACCATGTGGGAAGCTCGCTGGCCGGGGATCAAACTCGTGCTGCAGTGGCTGTGGATAGCTTCATAGGCTGAGACTTAACCCCTTGCGGCACCAGGGAGGCCCAGTACCCCGAATTTAAAGGGAAACTGCTTGTTTGTTACTGTTGCAAATGGAGACGGGGGGTTGGTGTGAGATGTAGACATTCTCAGTGATTGGGAGTCAGCAGGTTTTCAATTCCTGTTTTGTTTTATTGACTCTAGCCAGTGTTGGGGATAAGCTCGGTTGGAGAATTTTCCTTGCCATTTTTACCAACACACTCAACTTGTTGGTGTTGATTTAAAAATCTATGTAGTATCCTTTTTTTAAGTGGTTTTTAATTAAGATAGCACTGGTTTGCAACACCGCATACGATTCAGAAACACGGGACCCCACTGCTCAGGTTGTGTCACCACCAAACTTGCTTCTGCCTGTCTGGGTCTTTCCCTCCAGAAAGCTACCATGAATTTAAACTGAATATCCACAGCCTTTTTCCTGTTCTCATCGATACCAAGAATGTGACGAAGGATATCTGGAAGGTAATGAAGAGAATTACTTTGGACTAGAGAATTCTTTGCTTGCCCCAGAAATACTTAGTTTTCTCTCTTTTTCGATATGTTCCTTGAACTCTTCTCATTTTTTTTTTAATGCATAGAAGTACTGGGGTGCAGGCCAGTGGTGCGGGGTCGGGCGTGAGAGGACTCACCAGAGATAGTGGGGAGCAGAACAGGTAGATCGACCGAAGTACATTGCTGAGGGGAGCAGCGGGGAGACAGGAGAGGTCTGCTGCGCCCTGTGGGACGCTCCCTGGCCGGGATAGAAATACTGCAGTGGCTGCGGACAGTTTCATGGGCTGAGACTTATCCCCTTGTGCCCCCAGGGAGGCCCCCAGATCAACATTTTAAGCTGATTATCTAAAGTTAATTATCGAAGGGAGCCACAAAAACAGGACAGGACTACCTCGTCCGTCTTCATGCAAAGACACACTTGTGCGTCACAGATTTCTAGCTCTGAAGGCATTTGACGCTGCTGCCTCTCTCCTCATCCCTGAGTCCGCCCCGACCCAGTACAGCGGGAAGGACGTGGGTTGTGGGAAGATTTGAGGGACCGTTGTGTGCTCTTCCCCACAGAGATGAAACGGGCTCTTGGGGCCCTATGGCCCCGTGGGCTGGCCGTTGGCCTCCCTGTGTCCTTGGCCGTGGCCTGGCCGTGGCCTGGCTCCTCTGGTCTAGTGTCCCTTGAGCGCTCGTCTCTGAGGAAGGACAGAGTGAGCCGTGTTTGTGGCAGGTTTTTCTAGCCAGGGTTACTGGGTCCCTTGCAGGAAACCCAAGGCCAAGGGCATATGTCATGGAGGAATGGGGGCCTCTGTCTGAGGGGAGGAGGGGGCAGGTTGCGCTCACAGCACCTGGTAATCGCCAGGGCAGGTCACACCAAGCCACAGGGGTTTCGTTGACCTGCTTCGTTTCATAATCACAGGACCTGAACTTCCCCCGGGTGTCCAGTCTTTCAGAAGTTTATGACGTCCTGAACAGGTAAGGCGGCTTCGGGGGCTGCTTGTAGGACCCGGGACGCATGTGGCGGTATCACCCCGAGGGCTGCCCCTGGATCTAGCGGGTAGAGGCAGGTGCTGAATGCACAGGACGGCCCAGCGGAGGCTCCTCCCGCCGAGGCCCAAGCTGGTGCTGGGCTGACCCAGGAGCCTGCTCCGGGAGAGGGGATGGTCAGGTGCCCGCAGCTGCTCGGTTAGTGGCTCTTCTGTGGCTGGGCGGCTGCCTTTTTTTTTTTTTTTTTAAAGATTTATTCACGCAGACAATAGCTGGGGTGCAGGCCAGAGGTGGGGTGGTGGTGGGAGGGTTCACCAGAGACAGAGTGGGGAGCAGAACAGGCAGGTCAGAAACACACTGCTGAGGGGAGCAGCGGGCGAGGCAGGAGAGGTCTGCTGCGCCAGGTGGGATTCTCCCCTGCTGGGGATCGAACTCGTGCTACCGTGGCTGCAGACAGCTTCACAGTGCTGAGACTCAACCCCTGCGCCACCAGGGAGGCCCAGTTGGGCCTTTTTTGATCTGGTTCAGATGTTGGGAGTGAGGGGCTTGGGAACAGGCTTTTCTTTCGTGCCTGATGTTGCTCCTGGGCCTACAGCAAAGCAAGGCGCATAGTAGGCGCGCGTTAGCCATTTGGCTGACGGACCCCCGCACTTGGGCCAGTCTGTGAACTTCCTGTCGGAAAAGCAACCCCACTTTTCTTCCCAGCCAGCCGTGCTGGGGGCTGGGGTGCAGGGGCTGCGGTGATCTGGAGAGCAAAGGGTAGACAGGGCTCCTCCTCCCTCCCCGTGAACCGCTGGCCGGGGTCAGCGGCTGTCACGTGGTGGGTGCCTGGGCTCCACTTGTCGCCGCCTCAGTCTCTCGGACGGACGGTCTCCTCTCCCCTGCCTGCCTCATGGTCTTTCTGAGATGGCCCTCCTGGTCCTCGTGTCCCGGGGAAAACAAGGGGCCAAAGGCAGGAAGTCTGTCAACTTCCTGCAAACGTCTCGTCACCTCTGCCACTGCCTGCCCCACCTGTCGGCACACGTGACCTGCTGTGTGTCTAGGCCCGCGCAGCACAGGCCACCAGCCCGGGGCTGTCTCTGGCCTCTCTGCACACGCCCCTCTGCAGCCTGCAGGGCACAGAGCCCTCTTCTGGGCGGCCACCCTTTGTGACTTCCCTCTGCAGCAAGCCGGTCTCGAGGCCTCGACCTCCCCACCGCCTGCTGAGGTCAGGCTGCCGTTCCTCGTGCAGCTCCCTCTCAGTCCGCCTGCCCAGGCCACGTCCTCTGTCATTTGGCTGATGGGACAACGCCCAGGGGCATTTGGAACGGGGTGGCGGGGCGGGGTAGAGCTGGTGACTCCCTTGGCGCTCTCCTCCCCGCCTTCTGGGGCCCCTGCTCTTGGGTTTCTCTTTTTGGCAGGGTTTTCTTTCTGTTGTCTCTCGCAGCCTCTCATTCTCCCACTTACCCCTCCAATTCCTTTCAAGCGGCTCCCTCATCCCGCTTCCTGCTCACAGCAGACAGGACCCTCTGCTGTGGTCTCCACGGCAGGACTTAGCCCTCGGGCCACCTGCTGGACAGTCCTGCCCCCCAGCCCCATCAGCCGGCGTCCTCTCTGCCCCGCACCTGCCCCTGCCCCTGAGCCTGGGCCCGCGCGTGGGGCCCAGAGGCGCCAGTGTGGTACCAGCCTGGGCGTGTGAGAGCCGAGCCTCTGGGCCGGGATTCTGACTCTGACATGAGTTCAGATCTCGAGTTTGCCGCTCACCAGCTCTGCAAGCGACTCAGGGAACTCTCCTCTCTCTCCTCTCCGGGCCGCCTGCCCCCTGTGAAATGAGAACCCTCTCGGGTGGCCGTGAAGCCTGGACCTGCCCACACGGGAGACTCGGGCCTTGCCGCCCTGTGGCGAGTCTGTGAGCTGCCCTGTTGTCTGAGCTCGTGCTACCCCCTTGGGGCACGGGCCGTGCCTGCTGACAGGCTGAGCACCGGCACAGGCGCGAAAAGGTTCTTTGGAAAACAAAGGAAGGGAAAGTCTCCTTGCGGAAGCCGGGCCGCTCAGCGCCCCTGCCTGGGCTCCCAGGCCGCGCCGCCCACACCCCCTGCCGCGCCCGTCGCGTCCCTCGGTGTCTCCGAGACCCGCACCGTTGTCTCCAGTGCTGCGCGTGGCCCCGCCCAGTGCCGGTCCTCCCTCTCCCCCTCTGCCCGAGCAACCTTCTAAAGCATGAACTTGACTGGGCCGTTGCTCTGCTCAGACCCTCGGGGCTCCCGAAGCCCATCTCCAGTGCCTGCTGTCCAGTGCCTCCCCCCAACCCCGGCACCGCCCACACGCAGGCCCTGGGCCACGGGGCACCGGCCGCTCTGCAAGGATCTGCTCTGCAGCCCCGCGCTGGCAAGTCCAGGGCAGGGCACCGGCCGCCCGAGTCCTGGTGTCAGGGTGGGCTGGGCTCCGGGCCTGAGGGGCTCTGGCGCCCTGTCCTGTCCCCCTGTTCCCTGCCCGCTGACCAAGCTGTGACTGCTGCCCTGGAGCCGGGCGTTCTGTTTGTGAAGGGGGTCTCTGCCGTCGAGGGTGGGGGGCAGCAGACTCTTCTCACCCCGTCTTTCTTCTCCAACAGCAACTTGAACCCCACCAGGAACTCGGGGCCGGAGATCATCCACGCCAGCAAGTGCGAGAAGTATGGTGGGTGCCCGAGCACTCCCTGGGGGCAGAGTGCGGGGTGCACAGCCTGTCTTGGCCCTTTAGCCAGCCGGGGAGGTGTGGGGGCTCTCTCCTCTGCTGCGTTGTGCTCCCCAGAACCTGCTCCCTCCTTTGGGGGTCCACCCAAGGTGCTGGGGTCCTGGGTGGGTGCCTCTGCTGCCTCCCCGGGGGTTAGTCTGTCGGGAGGTTCCCAGGTTCCTGCCGCTGCTCCCGGGCGCCCCTGCTGCTGGGGAAGACCGAGGAGAAGACCGGGTGGGGCGTCTGGAGGAACCGCAGTGGGGTCCGCGGCCGCTTGCCTGGGGGCCGCTATGGGGCCTGGCTCGGCGGGGGGGGGACCTTTCCCAGCCAGGTTCTCATGGCCCCTTGCCCTCTCCTGCTTCCGGAACGGTGTCTCAGTGGAGACGCAGTACCCCCATGAAGCGGCCTATGACGCCTTCCTGTGCGGCTCAGGTGAGACGCGCCGTCCTGAGCCTGGCCTCCTCCCCGGGCGCTGTCTTCAGCGGGCCGGGCTCGCGGGCGGAAGCAGGCGCGAGCTTTGCTCAGACGAGGGCTTGAACCCACCGTCAGCCACGCCTCTGCTTTCCCCCAGTTCTCCTGAAAGTGGCACACTTGCTGCTGCGGAGGGCGCACGGGTGAGTGACCGCGCTTCTTGCCCTGCTGTCCGCAGGCGGCCGTCTCCGGGGCGGGGCGTGCAGGGGTGCTGTCCGTGCGCAGCCCCCCGCCCTGCCCGGCGCCCCGGCTTCAGGAGGGGCCCTGGGCAGCGCCTTCCCTGCCCCCGCTGCCCATCCCTGGGACTGGGCGGGCAGAGTGCGCAGCTCCCACGGCCAGGCTGGGACAAGGGTGGGGGCTTGGCATAAGGGGCGAGACTCTTACCCCCGAGGTTACTTTCCCGGGTGCAGCCTTAGCCTGGACGCCCACCGAGCGGGGTTCGTGGGCCCCAGCCCCGGGCGTCCCCCAGCGGGGTTCGTGGGCCCCAGCCCCGGGCGTCCCCCAGCACCTGCGTGACCTTGGTGACACTGTCTGGCAGCCGGTCCTCTGGGGCTGACTTGGCAGCACTTGGGGCAGTAATCTGCTCAGCTGGGCACTGCCTGTCCACTTCAGCAGCGGGCTCTGTGTGGCAAGCTCGCCTCTGGCACGTCCGCGGCCCTGGGCGCCGATGCCCGTGACGGCCTCTGACCCTCACCACCGAGGTGTCCTCCCTGGCCGGGGGAGCTGCCCTGACCCACCTCAGCCTACCCGGCCCCGGGTCTGTGCCCTGCCGGTGTCCCTGCGGGGCCAGGGCGCGGGCTGAGCAGGGGGCGGCCGCTAGGAACCGAGGACCTTGCCCGGGCAGCGGCCTCCGTGGCCCTCGGAGCCTGTGCTGGTCACGAGGAGTCGCCCCAGCGGCCACCTGGAAGCTGAGCTTCGGCTCGGCCACCACGAGCTCTGGAGACCGGCCGCTTGGGCGCGCACGCTGGCGGGGACCCCGAAGCCCGGAGGGGCGGGAGGGGAGCTGTGTTGCCCCCGGTGCCTTGCTCTGGCGAGGTCAGGGCCCAGCCAGGAGCCTGATGCTTTGGGGTTTTCTCCGCCCCGCAGCCCCGCGTCCATGCCCGAGCTCTCCTTCCCTCTGTACCTCAGAGTGCTGGCTCCCTACGTGAACCAGGTGAATCTGATCCGAGCTGGGGTCCCCAAGATTGTGAGTAGCCTGCCTTCTGCGCCTCTCCCTGGTCAGGGGCGCGGGTGGGCGGCAGCTGGCTGAGAGGCCTCTGACGAAGACCCTGTGGGGCCGGGGAGGCGCTCCCGCCCCCTCCGCTGAGCGGCTTTTCTGGCCCAGACCACCCTGGACTCAGCCCCGCTTCACACGAGCCCCCTCCCCCCGCCCAGAGGGTCTTCCCAGCTCCTCAGAAATTCGGCCTGGGCGAGTGGTCGGCGGGGCCACGGAAAGTCTCCTCTGCTCCCCCGTCTCCTAGAACTTCTCTGGCCCGGACGCCCCCAGCGTGCGGCCGCCCGTCCTCATTCTGAGCGTCAGGCGGTGGCCGGGCCTCAGCGAGCAGCAGGTCTACCGCGAGTTCCAGAACCTCTGCAAGTTCGACGTCCGGAGGCTGACGCGGAGCCAGTTCCTGCTCTTGACCAACAAGTTCAAGGAGTAGGTGCCCGGCCAAGCCCGGGGCCTGCGGCGGCCGGGGCCTGCGGCGGCCGGGGCCTGCGGCCTGGGGCCTGACGCGAGCGCCTTGCCTTGCAGCGTCCGGAGCATCTTGAAGGAGTACCGGGGCCACCCCACCCTGCGGGTGTCCCTGTACCGCTACTGGAGACACTGCCCCGGCGTCACCTGCCTGCTGCAGTAAGTGCCGCGCCCGGCGGGGCAGAGACGTTGGGTGATTGCTGGGAGCGGCTGCGGGTGGGGTGGGGCTGAGGTCCAGCCCCGGGGTTCAGCCGTGACTGAGCTTGCGTTCCGGGGGGCGGTTGCCGGCGGTGAGGACGCGGCGCCTCGTGTCTGCTGACAGGTGTCTGCTGGTGCCAAGAGGGCCTGGGGGTGAGCTGGGCCTGGGGGAGGGTGCCGGGTCCGGAGATGGGCCCCTGCCGGAGGCGTCGAGGAGAGGGAGGGGACCCCAGTGGGGCCTTCAGGGACAGCGTCCAGGCTGGGGGTGCCGGGGCCGAGGCCTCAAGTGCGAGGACCCTGGTGTGGGGGGCAGGCGTGGTCTGAGGGCGAGCCTGGGAGACTCTGGGATGTGGGAGGGTTTCTGGCAGAGGAGGAATGTAATCCCCACTCACCCCGTGCTGAGACAGACTGGGGGCCGGGGGGAGCAGACACGGCACAGGGGCTCGGGCCAGCTGGGCGCCAGCAGCAGCGCCCTGGTTCACACCCCGAGGCAGGGTCGGGGCACCGAGGCTTTGGCTGAGTCCCCGGAGAGGCGGAGTCGCTGCAGCCAAGCAGGCGCGGGGCACCGAGGTCGGGTTGGGACGGGCGGCCTGGCCACCTCTGTCCACCTCTGCACCGGGGAGGCGCCGTGTTGGCCTTCGGCTGCCCTCCTGGCCCTGAGAGGCTGGCCTTTGCCTGGGCGCCGGGAGGCTGAGGACGTCCGGGGGAACCGTGTCGGGCGATGCTTCCCGGCCCTCAGTCCCCCCAGAGGCGACCTGCCCTTGCCTTGCAGAGTCTGCGGCGTGGTCATCACCTGGGCCCTCGTCGCCTTTCTGCTGGGACGGCCGCGGCCATGACAGCGGACGGCGCCCCCGCCCTGCCCTCTGCCTGCCAGGCGCCGCCGGCCTGCTGCGTGGGGTGTGGGTCACATACCCTGCAGACTGACCTGCCTGTGCCGTGCACGCGCTGTTTGCTGTTGCGACAGTGAAATTCTGTCGGTGTCGTGAAGCATAAAAAAATCTGTGGAGAAGCTGCTTTCACGTGTGGACGTAGCTTTCCTTCCGAGAAGTGACCCCGGAGAAGCCGCCGCCCCCGGAGCCGGCACCTGGCCGGAGCGCGGGCAAGATGCTGGGTGCGCTGGCCGGAGGCCCAGGGGTGCTCCGCGGGCTTTCATTAGAACCGAGGCCACAGAGGCCTGCGCCGGGAGGGTGCGTTGGCGGACTTCGCTGGCGGTGCCAGGAGGGGCGAGGCTGGGCGCCGGGGCACAGGAACAGCTGCCAGCCTCGGCCTGGGGACAGGGCCCGGGCCGATCTCTGAACGTCCAGCCCTCTGACTTCCTCACGGAGCTAGCGTGGGGTTCGGGAGCCGGGCTCAGGGATGCGCGGGTTTAGTCCAGGAGCATGTAGGGGTGCCCGGTGATGGTGGTGAGATCATTTTCTTCTTTTTTAAAAATATTTATGCATACAAGAATTGGGGTGTAGGCCGGAGGTGCGGGGGTGGTGAGAGGACTCCCCAGAGACAGAGTGGGGAGCAGAACAGGCAGATCAACTGAAGTACACTGCTGAGGGGAGCAGTGGGGAGGCAGGAGAGGTCTGTTGCGCCCTGTGGCCGGGGATCGAACTCGTGCTGCAGTGGCTGCAGACAGCTTCGTAGGCTGAGACTTAACCCCTGCGCCCCCAGGGACACTCTCTTTGGGCGTGAGCAGAGGCATGTGACCATCATGGAGACTGTTCTGCATTGGTGCATTAAGGACGCGCCTCGGGTGGGCGTGAGCAGGGGCCCAGGTTGCTTGGGTGCTGCCGCCGTCCCCCTGCCCCGTCCAGCGCGGAGCCTCCTGGCTGAGTTGGCTCTGCCTGTGTGGGGGTTAGGTGGGGTGTATTGTCCCAGGAATGGCGTGGGATTGAGAGAGGCGTCCAGGGCGAAACTGAGGCCCACGCCAGTTGGGGAGCGAGAGTGTCCCCCTCAGCTGCCTGCAGGGGGCACTTCAGTCTGGGTTGCTGAGACGCAGGCCCTGCTGGGGCTTCACTTCCTTGGGCAGCAGAGACGCCGGCTCTGAGCAGACCCCACCCCTGGTCCCCGTCTGGCCTTCACAGGTCCCAGGCTCCTGCTGCTCTGCTCTGGAAGGGGGGCAGCCCGGGCCCACGCCAGGCGCCGGGCCAGCCAGAGGGGCGGTGTGTTTTGCATGTGTCCAGCCTAAAGGGTCTGCCAGGGATGGGGCCACACGCTCCTCCCCCGGCTGCACCCATGGGGCCGTGCCCCTCTGGAGGAAGGGCACCGGTTCCGAGTCCCCCCAGAGGGACTGTCTGACATGGGGGAGGCTGTGGCCCAGACTTTCCCAGCTGTGAAAGGACCCCTCCCCAGCGCTGCCTGGGCCTGAGGCCAGAACGCGGCATCCTGAGATGGGAGGATGGCCCAGGCAAGCCCAGGGGGTCACTGGCGAGGAATGTTCCAGTATTCCCGTGTGCCTCAGCGAAACGGTGCCAGAGATCACCCTTTAATCTCACCCTGCAGTGATTTCTAGCAGTTGCAGACATGTGGTTTCTGTCGGGGTGCAGAAATCATCCTGTGCCTCTGTGGGCTCCTCTCGGGCTGGACGCGTAATCAGCATCAGATGGGTCCGCCAAGGGAAAACAGCCAATTTAATAACACACACATGGAGGATTTACGAGGTTTGTAAATTCTAAAGGATAATGGAGCGGGACCAGGAGTATTTATCCTGCATTTGGGAACCTGCGGCGTTGGGAGTGGGGGCTGCACGCTCGCTCTGAGAGCAAAGACGAGATGGTTCGGTTCTGGAGCCGGATGCGAGCCCGAGGGGCAAGGTGGCAGGGCGGGCAGGTTCACAGTTGACTCGGGCAGACGGAGAAGAGACTCCTGGAGCTCTTGGCCCACTCGTCAGGCCTTTGATGCGGAAGCGGAAGCGGAAGCGGGGACCAGGCCCTGGCAGGTGGGCGTGGCTCAAGGTGGGCGTGGCTCAAGGTGGGCGTGGCTCAAGGTGGGCGTGGCTCACAGGTACCGGCTCCTCGCGCTCGCGGCTTCCTGGCCTGGGTGTCTGTGATCGTGGGTGTGTGTGTGCGGGGAGCTGGGCTGACTTCTGTCCAAGACGACGCCCCGCTGTGAAATTCCAGGTGCCCTTGGGAAGGGCACGAGAGTAAACAGGACCCAGACGGAAATCTGGAACACTGATGCTCCCAGGCCCGATGGTGGAAGAGCTGGTGTTCCAGGCTGAGGTCCAGCTCACCTGGGTCAGGTGGGCCCGCAGCCTCGGGGGCAGGCATGTGGGCACCTGCAGCCACTTGTCCTTATCAAGTCTGGGGACAGCACCAAAGTGCCTTCGTGGCTGTGGGGCACCGACCCCAGGGTAGGCTGGTTCTCTCGGCCCCCAGCAAACTGGCACAGCAACGAGAAGGGTGAGGCACTGTAGGGTAAGTGACTAAAGATGGTCAGGCTTTTTCGCCCTACCACCGTTAGAGGTAATTAGAGGTAACGAGCATCTGAAGAAGACTGTGGCGTGGCGTAGCGTGGGGTGGCGTGGCGTAGCGTGGGGTGCGTGTGCGTAAGTGGGCGCACCTGGGCCTGGAGGGCCGCTCTGTAGGGTGGCGTTAGAGGCCAGTGGGGGCAGACGCAGAGGGCACGAGGCTGAAGCGGCAGCAGCGGCGGCAGCAGCGGCAAGAAGCAGGAGCGAACAGAGTGGAGCAGAGCGACCACGAGGTGCCACCAGACAGAGTGAAGGTTTGCGGGGGGCTGGGGCCCAGTGCGAGTCATCACGGCGTGCAAGACCTCAGGTGCCGCCATAGAGGCGAGTGGCAGGAGGGTATAAAAAAGCCTGATTTTTAACTCATTTACCCTTCACCAGCCCTTGCCCCTGGCACCTGCTGGCTGGAGGGGCTGCCCTGCGAGGGCCGTGGGCAGGACAGAGTGGCAGGGAGCCTCTCCCAGGAGTCTGGGGCAGGTCTGCCCGGCCGTGGGAGCCGGGAGCCCTGCTTGGCCACTGAGTGCTGCTGGGGATTTGGTGTCTCTCACTGGCTTTTCAAAGCAGCTTCTTTATACCAAAATTATAAACTAAAATAGCCCCTTTAATTAATTTGGGGTCTGCCAAGGTAAAAGGATCTTCCTTGAATTTTGGGGGGCGAAATCCCCCTAACATAACAGCCCGAGAGTTCAGTCACCTGCCTTTGAAAGCAGGGACACCCGACAACCCCGCCATTAGAATGATTTCCATTTTTTGAAAACCTAAATCGCCACTTGATGGCACCAAAAAATAAGAAACCCTAAAGAGCTTCTCATCCACTGGGGGAGCCATTTCCCTTTTCCCACATGTGAGGGAGGGGAGCCGTTTTTTTGAGGTGCTTTGATGTGTTCTTGCTCTTGGGAGAGCTGGTTGCCCGCCACTCTCTCCCCGCCCGGGACAGACCTCACTGCCCAGATCGGGGCTGAAAACAGTTCAAAAGGGATCGCTGAGCCCACCGGAGGCCTCCTGGGCGCCCTCGGGCTGACCTGGAGGCCGGTGTATTTAAGACTACAGATGGCCAGCGAGGGAGTCGGCCGTTAAGCCCCACTGGCACTGGGCCTGGGGCTGGGCGGGGGCGGACATGGCGCCGAGATGCGGGCTCTGGGCACTTCCCTCAAATCCCGGGCGCGGCTCGCCACGAGAGTTTGAGAGCCACAGAAGGGACCCAGTGTCCTTCCTGGATTTCTGGGTGGAGGCGCCGTGCGGCACCCTGCTTTCACCAGCGGGTGGGGGGAGCTGGCAGAGGGGTGTGCTGCGTGGGTGTTGGGGGGCCGCCCGCTTCACTGTGTGGGGCTGAGGAGGAGCATTTCCACAGCTGCCGGGGACAGGGACAACGAAACAGGAGCTGCCCCAGAGACGGGCCAGGTGGAGGGCGCTGTGGCGAGGCCGGTGGCCCGCAGCTTGGTGATGGCCAAAGACGGGGTCTGTGACACTTACACTGCCCCCAGCTTCCCAGGGGCCGCGCCCAGCCCAGGCCGAGCTGACAGGATGCTGGGACCCAGGGGCTCCAGGCCGGCCGCACGGGCTCACCATGGCTCATGGCGAAGGGGGGCGGGGGGGCTCACCCCCAGGTGTCCTTCCCGGGCTTGGAACGCCTCTGGCTGTTCGCGTTTTCTTGCACACAGGTGGTTCCCCTAATACCTCCCCACGGGTCAGACCTGGGCCCACACAGCCGCCGACGCCACGGGCCGCCTTGCTCCCAGCACCACCGCCGGATGCAGCAGAGCAGGGCGGGAAGGACTCGGTGGGACTTTGAAATGACTGAGTCCCAACCTGGGTTGCCCACTTACCTGAAAGAAACTAAACTAGGTCTGAGTAGCCTTGGGGGCCAGGATTAAGGATGTTTCCAGAACAAAGTAGGTCAGGGAGTTTGAGAGCAATAAGCTGGGACCTGAAAGTCAGCGAGGGTTGTTCTACACGGCTGAGTCCACCCCGACTCACCGCCCAGTCCGCCACCTGGGAACCTGTGCACCCCACTTTGTCTCTGGTGAGTCCTTTCACCCCTCTGCACCTCTGGCCTGTACCCCAGCTTGTATGCATACATAAATAAATTTAAAAAAATACAAGCTACCTACTAGGAAGGCTCTTGTCAAAGAACTGAACAAGTGCTGGCGAGGATGTGGAGAAAGAATTCTCCGCTGCCAGTGGGATATAAAATGGTGCAGTGGCGGTGGCAGCCTGGTTCAGGTGCTCGGAAAACCAAGCCGAAGGGTCCTAGCAGGTCCAGCAAGTCCACTCCTAGTTCTAGACCCCCAAGCATCGTAGGGGAAATGAAGGAGGCCTCAGGATTTCCCGCCCTGCCGCCATTAGATGAATGATGGGCGCCTGCGGTCCTGCACGGTGCCTCGTGGCGGCGAGCGGGCGCAGCCGGGCCTGAGGCCGAGGCTGTGTGAGGGCGGCTTCGCAGACAAAGCTCCACAGGAGAGTGAGGCAGCAGCAGGGAGAGCGACAGGAGCTCAGGAGCATGACTGAGGTGGCGGAAGCCACAAGATGACGCCGGAGAGCCCAAAAAGTGAAGATTTGCGGGGGCCAGGAGGGGAGGCCTGCCCCCCTCCCGGCCCCCGGCCCCCCTACCTGCCCTCTACCTGGTTGCCTCACTGCAGAAGATCATTAAAAGCCTGCAAAAGCCACCGGGGGCTCCAGAACTCGTCCTTACCCGTCTGCCTGAATCCTGGGGCCCTGCCCGGTGCCGGCTGGTGCTCCACACCCTTTCTCACGGCTGCCGCGTTCACAGTAGCGGAACGACGGAAACAGCCCGGAATCCGCTAACGAAGGGCCGGCGAGGCGAGGTGCCACGGGCGTCAGCCTGGCCACGCACGAGCCCCGAGGACACCACGCTAAGTGATACAAGCCGACGCGGAAGAACGAGCCCACTCAGCTGAGGTACCTGGACGGGGCAAAGCCCTAGGACGGAAAGGAGATTAGGGGTCCCAGGGAGCGGGGCAGGGAGGAGGGGGAGCTGGCGTCTGCTGGGCCTAGAGCTTCAGTTCGGAGGAAAGTTTCTGGAAATGGACGAATAGGTGGTTGTATTGCGATTGTGCTTAATGCCGCTGAACTCCCTTTAAATGATTAAAATGGCAAATATTATGCCTGTTTTACCCCAACACACACACACGCACAAGCCAAGCTACTGAACTATTAAATAACACATGTCCTGTCCTTTTACCTTGACGAAGAGACCTTGGTGACAATTAGGTTCAAGTTTAAGATTCTTGAGTGTTCTGGAACATGTCCCCAGGGCAGCGCCGGCCTGGTCTCTGGCCAGCCCTCCTCTGTTCCTGCACCGGGCTGGGGCTCCCCTGAGGGGGGGTGCCCTGCCAGCACACGTGCGCTCAGGCACCCCTGCCAGGCCAGATGGCAACGTCCCTCTGCTCAGGGTTCTAGCTCCGGGGCTGGTGGGCCCCCACCCAGGCCTGAAAGTGGGCTCAGTGCTGTCTGCCCTGGAGGACCAGGTCCTGGGTTCCCAGAGCACCACCTCCAGGAAGGCCACAGGCTGTGTGGACCTCGGCCTGGTCCATGGACTTTGGTGGTAGGACCTGATGGAGGAAGGCCACTGGGGCATTCTGAGTGTGGGGCTCCGGGCAGGGCACTCTGCTTCAGCCCTCGGGCAGTTCTGGGTATGTGGGGACAGCAGCTCCTGCGACAAGGATTAGGGGAGGCCATCAGACCTGACATGGGTCGTTTCCCCTCTGGCCGAGCAGAATTGGGGTCTCCTCACTGTGGGGTTCTACCCGAGGACAGCCTCCCCGGGCCCCCCTTCCTGTGGGCTGGGGGTATCTGTCTCTGGCACAGCCAGTTGATGTGTCTGGGCCTGACTTTGCCTCAGCTGCTGGGGACAAGAGGGAGCAGGGGCCGAGGACCCTCTCTGGTGGGGGACGGTCAGGAGACGGCCCGAGGCCACGGCCGGGTGCCGGCCTGGGAGCAGCGCGTCCCTGGTGGCTTGGCAGGGGCCGTGTCTTGATGGAGCTGGTTCTGCCGCACGATTTTAGCATCAGGAGGTTGTTTTTGGCATCCTAACTTGGTCTGGATTTTTCTGTCCTCCTGGAGATTCTGTGAACTAGCTAGTGACCTTTTAATAAGCCCCCTTTTACTCAAATTAGCTGGAGTTTATTTCTCCTGTCTGCAGCGAAGAAGCTGAACTGATGCAGGCCCTGGGTTTGGCCCAAATGCAGTTTAGGCCTACAAGTAGCTGCCAAGTCCCGTCTAGGCAGCGTTAGGCGACTGTCCCCGAACACCAGATGGGAAGAAGGGATTTGGGAGTTGGCCTGTAGGCTTGTGCCCCAGTGTAAGCTTTATAAAATGCATGCCCCCCCGCCCCCCACAATGCAAGGGCTCATGGACAGATGGATAGACGAACAAAATGTGTCCCTGCCCGTCCCCTTCAGTGTAGTGGAATGATGTCCTGACTCCTGCTTCGAGGAGCGATGCTTGAGGACATCGCCCTCAGCGACCTGCTTGGGACAGAACGGCCCAGTATCGGCTACTCCACTTGTCTGAGGTCCTAGAGCAGGTTGTCAGGCCCTTGGGAGCGGGGTGGGGAGTCAGTGTTCAGTGGGCCCGGAGCCTCAGTGCGGGCAGCTGACCACGTCCTGGGGAGTGTGCACGGACTCCATGTCACTGAGCTGGACCCTTAAAAATGGCTAAAATTGGGCCTCCCTGGTGGTGCAAGGGGTTGAGTCTCAGCACTATGAAGCTATCAGCAGCCACTGCAGCATGAGTTCGATCCCCGGCCAGGGAGCTTCCCACAGGGCGCAGCAGACCTCTCCTGTCTCCCCGCTGCTCCCCTCAGCAGTGTGTGTCAGTGGATCTGCCTGTTCTGCTCCCCACTCTGTCTCTGGTGAATCCTTTCACCCCCACACCTCTGGCCTATACCCCAGCTCTTGTATGCATAAATAAATAAATCTTTAAAAACAAGAGTTGAATTCCATGGGCTCGGGGGACAGGGTGCAGGCTTGGCAGGAGGTCACAGCATAGGCTGCACTGGGGACAGGCGGGGTTGGCGGACGGTCGCTGCAGGAATCGGGCCACGTGGGGAAAGGCCTGAGCTTCTGGATGGAGTCTGGGTGGTTCTTTGTCATGTCTTTTTTGGTTCCGTGTCAGCGGTCTCAGGTCTGTGTGACTCATCAGTGAGCATCCCCCACACTGCGTCTGTGAGAATAAGATCAAAAGTAGTTAGCCACACCCAGCGGCTCCTGCCCACAGCTGGCTGGGTCGTGGTTCACTGCAGGTGTGATCATGTAAGCTGAGGTCTTTCAGGAGTAGAGGGATGTGACGCCGGATCACGACTGGCGTCTTTGGGGAAGACGCCACAAGAAGACCAGTCCACGTGACAATGGAGGCAGAGATGGAGGGTCGAGGCTGTGAGGGACACCCAGGACCCAGAGCCACCCCCAGCGGCCAGGAGGCGGAAGGGAAGGAGTCCCCCCAGAGCCTAGAGGGAACGTGGCCCATGGACGCTCTGATTCTGCACTCCTGGCCTCAGGGAGTAGGAGAGAGGATGTGTCTTTGTTTTCCACCTTCCACTTTGGGTGCTGCATTCCAGCAGTTCCAGGGAACGGGCACCCCACACAGTACAGCCCTTACAATGCTTATTCTGTCATTGTGGCGTCCCACCAGACCTTGTGAGCCCCAGTTTTTACAGTTTATATTATAAAAACAACTGTTAGAAACAAAATTCATCCAAATAAATGTAGAGAGCTAAGCGGGGAATGTTCATGAATCAGGTAGAGTGAGCACAGGCTCCATGGGGGCTGTATGAACGGAAGGTGTTACAGCCAGAGAGGAGGAGCCGGTGTTAGCAGGAGAGATCATTTCTGCAAAGCTACCTTTCCTGAGGGGGAGTCGGGGGTCAGACGCTGTAGGTGACCCCCCTAGAATGGCCCAGGAAGCCCAGGGACTGGTTTAGGCTGTGCTTTGGGGAGAGGCTGAGGCTGCATTCAGGGAGGGTGTTGGGTCTCCCTTCTGGGCCTTCTGTTTCCATTTTAAAACACAACTAACGGGGCCTCCCTGGTGGCGCAAGGGGTTAAGTCTCAGCACTATGAAGCTATCTGCAGCCTCTGCAGCACGAGTTCGATCCCCGGCCAGGGAGTTGACCCACAGGGCACAACAGACCTCTCCTATCTTCCCACTGCTCCCCTCAGCAGTGTACTTCAGTAGATCTGCCTGTTCTGCTCCCCACTCTGTCTCTGGGGAATCCTCTCACCACCTACACCCCAGCTCTGGTATGCATAAATAAATCTTAAACAAAAACAAAAAAACCCACACAACTGACTGGAATGGGTCAGGTAAGGCTCCTACTCCTAGAATTTCCTGTTCTAGAACTTTCTAGATAAGGCCACCTCAGAGAATTCCTCATACAATTCCAGTGTATCAGAACTATTGAAAGGATGTGAATGTCACTCAGATTGATAATGGCGTTAACCTGGGTTGGCCTGGGCTTGAGTTATAACTAGGTCTCTGCCACTACCCAGACCTCTCCCCCCGATTCCTTAAAAATATTGAGAGTTCCTTCGTCTCACTTGGCCCAGAGTACAACCTCCTTGTCCAGTACATTCTCTTAAGAAGAACAGGAGCTCAGTCCTCTCCTGTGTTGTTTCCTGGGTTTCCCATGGAGATGGGGCTTCGGGAAGAAAGAGTGAACACCAGGGTTAAGGCCTGGGCCAGCCACGAGTCCAAACCCCTGGAGGCTGTTTACCCTGAACAATGAGAAAGGTGGCCCCAAATTACGACTGATTTAATTTATCTTGCCTAATTTACACTTCAGTAGAGGATACATTTTTGTTTTGTCTAATACAATTTTTTAAAGATTTATTTACTTAAGCATACAAGCTGGGGTGTAGGCCAGAGGTGTGGGGTGGTGAGAGGACTCACCAGAGACAGAGTGGGGAGCAGAACAGGCGGATCTACTGAAGTACACTGCTGAGGGGAGCAGAGGGCCTGAGACAGGAGAGGTCTGCCGCTCCCTGTGGGAAGCTCCCTGGCCGGGGATCGAACTCGTGCTGCAGTGGCTGTGGCCAGCTTCATAGTGCTGCGCTTAACCTGCCAGTTGCGCCACCAGGGAGGCCCTGTTTTGTCTAACACAATTTTATAACCAAGCATAGGGTAGCTCAAAAGGAGCTACAGTGGCCAGAAATACTTTATTAGATAGTTAGGGCAGAGAGGGCAATGCCTAACAGAAAAGTAAGTGGCCAGCTCCAGCCAGGACCCCAGGAAACACTTGCCAGGACCAAGGAAGTCCAGGGAGAGCTAAGAAATGCCCAGAGGAGTGAAGGCAACCCCTGCCCCCCCTGCTCCCCAGCCACACCCTGGGAGCACAGCAGAAAGGGGCAGCCACAGACCGACTCTCTGGGAGCACCTGCTCAGCGCACTCCAGAGAGGGACAGAGAGAGCAGCCCCCCTGAAGGCCCGAGGCCCCACCCTTCCTGGCAGTTGTTCTTCCCTGGACTCTGCCCGGGGTTCCGTCTCCAAGGACACTTTGCTCTTGCTTCTGCTACACACAGGGCTTTGAATTTGTTCATGGCCAAAATCAAGGATCAAGGAACCCCCAAGCCCAGCAATGTCTGGGCCCCGCATACTCCAGAGACCATGTAACTCTCATTTTGCAGGCCGCAAAGGGTGAGCGATTCCCCTGGGAGGTGTGGGAACACTGGCTTTCTCTCTGCGAACCCACAGATAGTTTGGGGTTCCACATTGGGTTATTTTCAGAAAGTGAAACAAGGCTCATTGGATACATTTTCACCTTTCTTTTAAAAAAAAGATTTGTTTATGCATACAAGAGCTGGGGTACAGGCCAGAGGTGTGTGGGGGTGTGTGTGAGAGATTCCCCAGTGACAGAGTGGGGAGCAGAACAGGCGGATCCACTGAAACCCACTGCTGAGGGGAGCAGCGGGGAGACGGGAGAGTCTGCTGTGCCCTGTGGGAAGCTCCCTGGCCGGGGACTGAACTTGTGTAGCGGTGGCTGTGATAGCTTCATAGTGCTGTGACTTAACCCCTTGCACCCCCAGGGAGGCCCCCCATTTTCACCTTTGTAATCTGCCACCAAAATTGTTTGGTGGTTCCTAGGCCCTGTGGGTTTACAAGGTGCCAAGTGGTGCCCGCTGACATGTGAGGGTGGAACACAAGCCTGGCAGGCCCCGCTATGCCAGCGCGATGTATTCAGACCAGGGCAGGCCTGCTCGGCGCCAGCTGATGGGCTCGGACAGGAGGCCTCAGCGGAAGCCCAGCCGGGCCTGGGGCGGGCGTGCTCTCAGCTCACATGGGGGCCCCTCGGCCCCGGCGCTTTCATGCCCAGCGAGGCTGCTCGGGTGCCGCTGCGGCGCCTTCTCCAAATGACTTACTTTTACTGGGGCAATCAGACACGAAACCATCCCCAAAACAACCAATATTTGAAATTACAGGGCCAGGAATGTGTGGGAGTGGGAGGCACCTTTGACTTCAGGTTTAAGGGTGCTCAAATTTGACCTTTGATGAAATCAATAAATTTCTAACATCTTTTTTCATAACTGGCATGTACTGCATTTGCAAAGGCAGGTCAAATGTGTGTCTGCAGGCATCCCAGCAGGTAAAGGGAAAAACCCAAACACATGCATGGTCTTCATGGACAGAAACACATCGGCTGCTACTCGGGAGAAACTCAGCTCTTCCTGGGACAGAAAACACCCGGGCCGCTGGGCAGGTCCAGTGAGGAGGGGCGGCCAATGCTGACGCGGACGCAGTTTTCATTTTTCTGTCTCCTTTTCCAAGGGAGCCCTAAGTGCGGCTGATGAGTAGCTCCACAGGGTAGCTCGGTAAGGGCGGCTTGAGGAAGGGCCAAGACCGCGTCGGCCAAGCACCCGGGGCTGAACTCGGGGTAATATTTAGAACATCTAGAGGCGTGGATAGACTCCATGTCCCAAGGCAACGCTCCAAAAATACTCTTTCTCACAACTGGATGTTTTCATGCTTGCACAAGGGAGAGCACATGATCACAATCAAGGTAAGGAGGTCGGGAGGCCCGGAGGAGGAGGAGGGGGAGGAGGGAGATTCTGGTCTGTGTGGATGGTCACGAGTCGGGGCGTCCCACTGCCCCGCGGGCAGAGCTGTCTGTGGTTGGCGCCATTGCCCTTCAGGTCACTTCCTCCCCCATCACTCCGCAGAGGCGCGCGTGCTGCGGGGAAGGGTCTCTGGCAGCTTCCCAGTGTGGGCAGGGAGGTTTGGGGAGATTCGGGACTGGGGACCCAGCTTCCCACTGGGGCGTCTCATCTGTGCCTGTGATCTGTTTCGGTCCCTCCCGGGGCTCATAGCGGGACCGGCGTCCCCCTCTGTGGTGTCTGCTCTCTGGGGACCGCCACCGAGGCCCGTCTAATGGGAGAGAGGAAGCGACCCAGGGAGAAGATGCCGCTTCTGTCCGAGACTGGGTGTTTAAGATGCGCGGGCACTGAAGCTGCTGGCTCGAGCGGTGCCCTGCGATCCAGGT
The DNA here is from genome assembly GCA_004024925.1 of Scalopus aquaticus. Classification (NCBI taxonomy): domain Eukaryota; kingdom Metazoa; phylum Chordata; class Mammalia; order Eulipotyphla; family Talpidae; genus Scalopus; species Scalopus aquaticus. The sequence continues at coordinate 12,378 of PVIJ01003791.1, read as the reverse complement.
GGTGAGCGGAGCCTGGCGAGGACTCCCTGAGGCTGGCGGGTTCGGATAGGCCGGGGGAGTTCTGTTCTCAGGCTTTTATCTGGGCCTTTGATCTGCCCAGTGAGCTCTGATGGGGGGGAGGGCGGGCGCGGCTCTGAGCGCCCGTCAATCACGCGGCTGGGGTGAGCACGGCCCATGCCCAGTCCGGTCCGAGGCCAACCGGCTAACCCACCTGAGGTGTTTGCATGTGGTGAACCGAGATAATTATTAATTAGCTGTTTGCCAAGTTGCGTATCTGAGGTTTCCAGCCCCACTCGGGCCTGCCCGGAAATTCAGTAACGTGCCCCCCCCCAACCCCGCGCCACCTTGTCGGTGGGTGCAGCCCCCGCCTGACTGGGTCTTCCTGCCGAGCGCCTCATGGCTCCCCACAAGCGCAGGCGCAACATCTGGGGTAAAGCAGAATTCACACCGGAGGAGGAAGCACTGCAGGGAGTGGCCCCGCGGCACTGAGCAAGCCCCGCCGCCTGGAGGGCTTGGCGCTTCAGAGAAACTGCGGCTTCTTCCGCTGTGGGTCCTGCCACCTGCTGGTTGGGCCACTTGTGGGTCAGTTCTGTGGCCTTCTAAGCTCAGACTCCCCGTCCTTGCTCCTATAAAGCCCTTTCCTAGGCCTCCTCTACCATGTTTCCTTCATTTTCTTTTTTTTTTTAAGATTTATTTATTTATGCACACAAGAGCCAGGGTGCAGGCCAGAGTGTGGGGGGTGAGAGGATTCCCCAGAGACAGAGTGGGGAGCAGAACAGGTGGATCTACTGAAATCCACTGCTGAGGGGAGCAGCAGGGAGACAGGAGAGGTCTGCTGCGCCCTGTGGGAAGCTCCCTGGCCGGGGATCGAACTCATGCTGCAGTGGCTCTGGATAGCTCCATAGGCTGAGACTTAACCCCTTGTGCCACCAGGAAGGTCCTCCCTGATTTTCTTGATGAGAAAACAATGTTATTCCTCTAGGGAACTCTGGAAGGTGTGAGTTGACTCATGGAGTTGAAAGGCAGAACTTCCACACTGGGCATTGGGGCGGGAGACTCTTCCATACCGGACACTGGGGATCGCACCCGCTGAGTGCCCCAGCTTGCGCTGGCTCTGTTACCCAAGCCCCTCCACCTCCCCCCACCTCCCTGCCTCTCAAGAGGAGGATGATTACTCACAAAGACAAGCCAGGCACGGAAATAGCCAACCTATTTGTGGCTTGAATGCAAGCAGTTTTATTTTTACGGAGAGTTGCAGTATTTTCTCTAAGTAGAAATCATTATCTACCACAAATGAAATTCCATGTGCAACAGTTCCTGCTTTTGTTAGGGCTGCCAATTAGTCACAAAACAATCGGCGCCTTCCACCGCCCACCCGCTCCGGGGGAGGAGACCCCGGCTCTCCAGGCTCCCCGGCCAGCCGCCTCCCTGAATGTCTCCCCACCTCGTGCCATCTGGCCCCAGCTTCCTGTGGTTTGTTCCCCATTCACCTAGTGCTGCTACCAGTGTCCAAATTGGTAACTTGTTCTCTGCCAGACTCCTCTGCTCTATGAGGAGCTGGAAAAAGCAAACCGGGAGGCCCCTGTTCTGTTGACTTAAATAATGACGCCGGCGTTGTCCCTCCAGGCGGCCAGCGCGCTCGGGGCTTCGGGCCCCGGGGGACTCGGGGAAATGTTCCTCAAGTCTGGGCTCCTGAGAAAGCACGTGTGGCACCGGGGAGCGGACCCTCCTGCCAGCCCGGTCTCCTTCCTTCCTGCCTTCCTTGGGGCTCTCTGAAGGCACCACGTCGGTGCCATCTCAGGGAGCCGGTTCTCTGCCAGTGGATGGCTCGGGCGGTGCGCCCCGGCCCCCCAGTGCTGCTTCTGTCCTCCTGGCGTTTAGCCTCAGGGGGCCCCAGCTCGCTCTCCAGTTTCTGAGTATCCTCTGGGAAATGTGAAGTCCGCAGGAGACCGGCCTCCACCCCGGAACCCACGCAGGTAACGAGCACTCTCTTCCTGCCCGCCCCCCGCCTGCTGGCACCTGTTTGCCCGGTAGCTTTTTAACACTCACTTGTTTGCCTGCGGTTTGTGGGTCTTTAGTGGGAGCCCGCTGCCTTGGCTCTTCTTTCTCCTCCCCTCCAGGGGACAGAGCCACAGGCTGGACTTCCCTCGGGGCCGCCTGGCGCCTCTGGTCCTCCCGAGGAAGCTGCCTCCGTAGTCTGCTTTCCCACAGAATCTGGAACTGCCTTCTCACCCCGCTCGGGTTCAGCCTGTCCCTGGGGCCTGTTACCACTTTGACACACTGACGAGGAGGGAAAAGTCCTGTCAAAGAAGAAATCCTGCCGTGGAGGGCGGGGGGCTTCTCTGAGGGGCCTGGCGCTCCACCACCCGGGTCCCACGCGCTGAACCAGGGTCAGCAGGAGGAGTAACTTGAGTGTGTGGGCGAGGAAGTGCCCTTAACCTCTGGCATCTCTAAGCCAGGCCGCCAAGCCTTGCCCGCGGTGCCCACCACCCTGGGGCTTCTCCGGGGACCCCGACTGCTGTATGTACTTTGCAAAGCAAGCACGGGCCTCTGAGCTGGGCTGCAGAAAGGGGACAGTACTTAGTCACTGCACAAGGTGCCGCCACGGTGCAGGCCGATACCCCACAGCTCACGACTCGTGCGGCCGGTGGCAGTAATACAGTAAGCTCCATTTTACAGGTTAGTAAACTGAGTCTCCGAGAGCTTAACAGAGGCTGCCTGCTCCTGCGGGCTGAGGCAGGTGTGGCGGGTTCTTGCTCCCCGCTGCACGCACGAGCCCACCAGCTTTCCTGGGACTTCTCCTCAGTCCTGGCCGGTCCCCGAGGCTCCCGGGGTCTCCTCTAGCATTATCACCACTTGTTCCCGCCCTGGACCAGCCTGAAGATTTTCACTGGATTGTGTCACCCAATGATGCCATTTGAAGCGCGGCTTCTGCCGATCAGCGTGGGACCATCTGCTTGGCACATCTCAAATATTTTCAGCAGTGGGAGAGTGACTCTGGTTTCCTCCGAGCGGGGAGGCTGCAGCCGTCCACAGAGATGTTGGCATCGGAGAGCGTGCACCACGCCAGGCAGCCCCCTGCTGTGCCCTCTGATCCTGTCTGCTGAGCGGAGCTACTGAGTCTGCACCCCTGTTCTGAATTGTTCAGCTGCCCTGGACAAGCAGAGTAAGATGCCCTTCTCCACAAAGCTGCGGGCTGGCAACTCCTTCTGGGCTGGGGGGCCTCACCGGGGTCCGAGACGTTCAGGTGGTGTGGGCGAAATGCCTCCTCTGGCACTTGTTTGGGGAAATTTGCTTCTTTGCTGGGTTCTCTGACCCCAGACACTTTTTCAAGTTCAGGGTGGAAACTTCGGTGTTGGCTTTTGCTTTTGGAGTCGTGGCAGGGGCAGAATCTTCAAATCAATTCTCAGATCTGTTGGTGGGCTTGGAGGTTTGCTGGGCTGTTTAACGGGATAGTGGGGGTTAGGAAGGGTCGGGGTTTGGGAGGACAATTGCCGGGCTCTGTTCTTCTGGGGCGCTGTCTTGACTATGCTCTGGCACAGCCAGAGGCACGTTGCTAATTTCCCTTTGCCTTTCCCTCGTGGGCACCGTGTCAGCCCGAGAGGTCGGCGGAGAGCCCCGGGAGGCGAGGTGTCAGAGAGACCCCTGCTCCTTGCTCTTCGCTGCAGCGTGGCACACTTGCTCCCGCTGAGCGAAGCTGCAGAGTGTGGGCTTGCTGCCAGCAGCGTCGAGGAGGGGGCAGGCTGCGCCCTGCAGCAGCCTGGAGACACTTGCAGAGACCCCTTGTTGCGGGGGGCTGTTCTGTTCACTGTAGGGGGCCTCCTGGCCTTCACCCGCTGGCGCCCTCTTGTTGAAAACTCAAACCCCCAGTTGTGCCACATGCCCCCGAGGGGACAGAATCACCCCCACTTCTACCCCCTGAGACCCTGCTCTAAATCGACCTGTGCTTGGCAAGGACTGAGTCGCTCCTGCTTCTCCGTGCAGATGGCGCGTGTTGGGGCTGCGGTGAGGTGGTTAAAAGCAGGACAGATGTCCCTGCCCTGGACATTCCCGGCAGGTCCCTCACTGCCATGGAAATTCCATCTCACCAATGGGCTTCTGTTTGTCCAGGCTACTGCACACGCGAGGGAGGAATGTGCCCTGCTCTGGAGCCCCACGCCTGATGGGCCGGGCCAGCACGCCCGTGTGGTTGCCAAGGAGCAGGAGAGGGTTCAGGTGGCCCCCGCCCGGCCCCTAGTTTTGTGGGCTTTTTCTCTTTTCCCTCCCTTCCGCCTGCCCCCTGCTTTCTCGCTCCCCCAAGGCTGGGGTGCCCCGGGGGAGGCAGGACGGGGCGGACTGCGCCGGGGAGAGGGGGCGGCAGAGGGGACGGTGTAAACCCCGCAGCGTGACTGCCGCGTGTGAGCGCTGCCTCCCGCCGCCCCCGCCCCCGGCCCTCGCTGCCCCCTTTATTCCTCTTGCGTCTCCATCAGCGCATGGTGCATCTGCTCCCCTCCATCCAGAGAGGTGAACGTGGGGAGCACGCTCACCTGGAGCCGCCAGGCTGCAGGGGCCACAGCGGCTGCCTCCCTCTTCGGGGACCGCGAGGGCCTCCGGGCGCCGGTTCCGGGGTTCCGGCTCTTCCTCAGGCGCGTGTTGGCGAAGTGTTTTTCCTGCTCCAGCTTTCCGCGCGCGCCAGCCTCTCAGGAAGGCCGGGAAATGCCAATTTCGTGAAGCCACTGAGGGCCAGAGGGGCGGGGGGCTTTGCGCCCGGGGGACCGCACCACACCCCTCGCGCCCCGCGGCCGCTGGGGTCTCCCGTTTTGGCAGGAGGGAGGTGGGTGTTAGGCGCCCCTCCCCCAATCAGCCTGGCGCCCCGGCTTCCAAGAGGCGCCACACCCTGAGCAGGTGAGGGGGTGACACGTGAGGCAGGCGGCCACCTCCCTGGGGGGGAGGGCCGGTGCAGGGGCAGCGCTCTGGGGCGTGGGGGCCGCGGCCTGGCGGTGAGGCGGGAGGCCCCGGGCTGGGGGGTGGCAGACGCAGGTGATGGAGCCGCTAAGCAAATGGAGGGGGCTCCCCGAGCCAGTTTCCCCCATCAGGAAAGGAGACACGCACAGGCGGCCGTGGACCAGCCCCCGGTGCTGGGCGAAGCGGGGCTGCGGGCGTGAGCAGCGCGTGTGCGGGGCGCGGCAGGCGGGGCCACTGTGCGCACGCGAGGGCCGTGCGTCCTTCCGCTCAGCCCACGAGAAGGCCGGGGAGCAGCGGCCCCAGCAGCAACGGGCACCCCCAACCCCCGATCCTGGTTTCTAGGTACCCTTCTTACTAAGAGGAACCGGGGTGCCCAGCGAAACCCCACGTCCTAGCCTGGAAGGGCCAGAGCAGCGGGGCAGCCTGGTGGCCGGTTTGCATCGCGGGTTGGGGGGCTGCCATGAGAGGCCCCCGGGGTGTAAGGTGCAGGGCGGGTCTGGTATCCCCGGGCTGTCTCCTTTGGAGCTCTTGATTTGAATGTTGTGGGTGGTGATGGCTGCGGGGTGGTGCAGAGACTACCCAAGGAGGCCCAAAGGAGTGAGTGGGCACAGGGCCAGGAAGGAGCCGGCCAGCCCAGGGCAGTGAGACCCAGGCAGGGGACAGGGAGCGAGGCGGCCGGCCAGGTGCTGTCCCGTCAGAGACTGAGCAGGGTGAGCTGCCATGGTGTGTGTGTGTGTGTGTGTATGTGTGTGTGTACACATGTGTGGGAGGGCCTGTGTGTGTGTGTGTGAGGGTGCTGTGTGTCCAGTGTGTGTGCTTGTGTGTGTGCATGTTTGTGTGGTGTGGTCTGTGTTTGTGTGTGGTGTGTATTGTGTGTGCATATGTGTGTGGGGAGGGTGAGACATAGCTGACCCCCTTGGAGGACTTGTTTGAAAGTGCCAGGCTGGCGAGTGACAAGCTCACTTCTGTTGTCTGTCTGGTGAGCAGATTCCTGAATTTTCCCTTTGGCCTCCGTCACCACCCAGGCAGGGAAGTGTGGCCCCTGCCCATCTCCCCACTCCAGCCGCAGAGGCGACGGGGTGACAGTGGCTGTAGGCGCCTCGATTTCACAGAAGAATGTGGGACAGAGACAGGGTTTCTGCTGGTCTTGGCATCATTATGAGTGTGGCATGGGGTCGATGGAGCCTTCATAAATAAAAATCTGTTCTCGAATAAATAACCAAATCAACAAATCCACCCTTTACTACACAACAAGTGCATCCTTCGAGGTTTTTCTTAGTTATGGACAACCAAGCTGATTGTGGCCACAGCTTCTGCTGCTATTCAGGCATTATCATGTCCCAGAGGCCTCTGGCCTCGTGCAAGGCTGAGTGACCGTCACACAGAGATAAACTGTTGACTGATCCAGAACTGGCATGGGGAGGAGAGTAGTGGCCACTTGGGCCTTGGTCGTCGAAGGCTGCTTCTGGGTTGCTGCTAACTAAACGGGAAATCTCGGCACATCTCCATCTACATAGCGGTTAGAGGGTCCTCCCCTGTAAACCATCAGGCGGCCTGTGGTGTCTGCATCCCCTCTTCAGCTGATAACCCTCAAGGAGCAGCAGATACACGCAGGCAGACTCACAAGGGCAAGAGCTATCTTAAGAAAATTCCAAGCTGTTTCCTTTTTCTCTTCTCTAAAATCCCCTCATTTCTGAGAGAAAAGAATTTGTAACACATATGACAAAGTGTTATATTTATGAAGGATTCTTGCAACTCAAAGAATGGGCAAAGACCATGAGAAAATAAGTCATTCCAGAAGAAACTCGTTCCCTCAAGGCCGTTAACATGAAAGAACAGCAAACTCCTCAGCAAGCCCAGGAAGGCAAACCCACCCAGGTACGTTTTATCGCTCTTCAAATTTGGAACATCTGAAAGATGAAGACATTCTGGGAGAGAAAGCAATTTACATTTTGTTGAAGTTGGTGTAACTGGCAAAGCTTCTTGGAGACGGTTTGTTAGTATGCTTTGCAATCTTGAAAAATATGTATACACTTCGGTGTAGCAATTCTACTTTTAGAAACATGTCCCAGGAAGATAAGGAAAGATGTGCACAAAATTTGCATCAAAGCAGTTTATACAGTGCTTTGCTTAAAAAAAAAATGGTGAAAAATCAGAAGCCACTCATATGTCCAAGGTTAGAGGACTTTTAAAAATAAATTATGGTAACATCTACATAGCGATTCCGCATAGCGACAGAAAAAAAAGTTACAATGAGATACTGAGTGAAAAAAAGCAAGATACCGAAATGGACTATAAATGCAATCTCAATTTTAAAAAAAGAGTATGCCTGAGACCTTGAAAAAAGACTTACTGGAAAAATCTCCCAATGCTAAATCAGGTTAATTTTGAGTAACGGTTTTATGTGTGATTTTTTCCCCACTGAATTTTCCAAATTTTCTTCAATGGACACATACCATCTTATAGTTAGAAATAAAAGCAATGAAAAGACTCAGAGTAACCCCACTTTGTGTTGCGATGAAAAGGAGCATAAAATGAGCCTGTTGGGGTGAGCATGTTTTCAGTGGTGAGAACCTAGGGACTGCAGGGGAGTTAATTAAAAAAAAATGGCCCATAACTCGGGACGTACGATGCTGGCAGTTCCGGAAACAGGAAGGACGAGCGGCAATTAGATTGAAGCAGGTAACAGGGAGGCGTTAAAGGGTGAGGTGGGGGGAGATGGGGCGCACCGGTAAGACTAAGGCGCCCCCAGCCGGGGCTCCCTCAAGCTGCTCCTGTTGCCTCCGGCCTCACAGTCCCCCCGGCCCCCACTTAGCCGTCTGGGAGAGGGGTGTGGCTAGACCAGTGGTTTCAGACAGTGTTTGAAAGTGGGGGCCTGGCTCTGCTTTCCGTTGGAAGCCGGGGCGCCCTGGTCCCTGCCCCGACTGGCTTTGGGAGCAGGATCCCCTCCCCCCACTGGCAGAGCTCAGGGAGCACCAGGCTCTGCCGGGCGAGCGAGGGAGCTTGCGGGGCCACGTGTGACGCGTGTCAGTGTGACGAGACTCCGGGGCTCGCCTCTCAAGCAGGCGGCAGCCCCTCACATCGGCCTCCCGCGGCTGAGGGCGGGCAGCGCCAGGGGCGGGCACCCCGCAGCCTGAGGTCCACACGGGGCTGCGTGCTCCCCAGGGGCTCTAGAGTCTTCTGTGATGCTGCCCATAGTGTCCCCAGGATGCCCTCACCCTCTGGACTCCTGCGTCCCAGTGAGTTGCCACGGCTGATCTCGGGGTCCCTGCCCCGCTGGTGGGCATGGGGCTTTGTGGGTCGAGCACTCCCGCCACCCGCTGTGGGGCGGCTGTGCTCGCCGGGCTGCGTGTCTGGACAGAGCACCATGGAACTAGAACATGGGACCCAGAGGGCCCCCCGCGGTTAGCCCTGGAGCTCAGCCGTGCCCCCCTCTCTCCGCTCCTTCCTGAGAACTCAACTGTGGAGGCGCCAAAGCGAATGCCTCTGAGCCAGATGGTTTGTCAGCCAGACTCTCCTCCCCCTTCCCAACCTCAAATCTGGGCGTCCAGTCCGAGATGAATGTACAAAATGGCCAAGGAGCCAGGGGAGGAAAGGGGGTGCGGGCACACCCCAGGCATTCTTGCCATCTGCTCTTTCATTTGAGGGGCTGGAATTCAGTTTGGTCTGGTAAACTGGAAATGTAATTTTTAGCAATGTGTTCATTGAAATAAAACTGCACTCTAGCAAAAACAATTGGGCAAGTTCGCATTTTATTAACGAGAGTCCGTTTGAAGAGGGGTTTGATTGACATTCCCAGGACACCGCGATTGGGACGAGCCCCACGCTCCCCTTCGAGGGCGCCTCAAGGGCCGTGGCCGCAACCTGGGGCCGCCTGGGTTTCGGGGGCTCAGGCCCCAGGTCACCGAGTGCATTTTCAGGACCGCGGTGATGGGCTTCATTTCTGGGAATAATTCAGCAAATATTGAATGTCTGCTGTGTGTCCAGGCTGGCCACTCAGGCAAGAAGAGCAAGTCTTGTTTTAGGAGTTTGCGGCTCAGTGGGGCAGATGTGAGTCTGCACAGGGAGGAATGTCGGAGTGGTGGGGGGGGGGAGCAAGGGGGTGGCAGCGTGAGCGGCTGGGGAAGACGGATCGGAGCAGGAAACAGCAGGCGATGAGGAGACCAGTGTCTAGGCCAGAGGCGGGGCACGGAAGGGGGGCCCCTGGCCTTGGGGACTTCTGCACTTGAAATTCAGACAAATGCGCCCTGATGAGTAATGTTCTAAAGGTTTCCTGTCTGCATCTTAGGAAGTTCTGCTTCTTAAAACATACGGACCCTGAGGAGATGAGCTCACCTGCAGTCTGCCCCGTGACTATCTTCTAGAAAGTTCTCAGATCCCCACTAACCTACTTCTTTCTCTTCCTCTCTCTCAGCTGCTGCCCGTTGCCAAGCTCAGTCATCAGCAGCTCATCTACCAGCCTCGTGAGGTGGGAAACTCAGCCCAGGCCCTTCCTTCGCCTTCTCCCCTCCCCGCCCATGGTCACTGAGGCCTGGCGGTCTTCTTGGAACTGTCTAGAATCCTCTCGCCTTCGGCCGTTATCCTAGTTATTCTTTCTCACCAGGACTCTTTACTATTCCAGCAGCCCGTTTGCCTCACCCACTGTCCCTGCCAGCCAGCCTTTGAGTATGATCAGTCTCGCCCGTCTAAAACCTCGCCCAGGGGCCTCCCTGGTGGCGCAACGGGTTGAGTCTCAGCACTATGAAGCTGTATGAAGCCACTGCAGCACAAGTTTGATCCCCTGCCAGGGAGCTTCCCACAGAGCACAGCAGACCTCTCCTGTCTCCTCGCTGCTCCCCTCAGCCGTGTGTTTCAGTAGATCCACCTGTTCTGCTCCCTATGTCTCTGGGGAATCCCCTCACCTCCCCCCCACACCTCTGGCCTACTCCCCAGGTTGTATATATAAATAAATACATTTAAAAAAAAATTTTTAAAAAGAAACAACTCGGCTCAGGCCATCCCCACCCACTAAGTGCACCAAGACTGTTACCGGCTTCCGCGTGCAGAAGACACTGCTTGTCAGACGTTGGCCCGGTGAGCCACCTGCACCAGAATCCTCTGGGCTATGATAATTCAGATTCTAGGGGCCCACCTGAATGAAACAGGGGACCCCAGAGTTTGCATTTAAAAAACCCCAGGTAATTTTTAAGCATGAAAGTTGAGAAAGCATAGACTGTAGACTAAGCCTGACATTTAATGAGGTGTCGTAACCAGGACCCAGGCTTCCGTCTGTCTGTCTGTCTGTCCATTTCCTGGTAAAGTTGTGCCTTTACCCGAGGTCACCAGGCTCCTCTGGCCCCGCCATCCACATCCTGTCCCTCTATGTCCATCTGGTCTCTTTTCTTAAAAGTCTCTTCTGCTCCTCTTTGGGTAACCGACTCCTATTAACCCTTCAAAGCCCAGCCCCGCAAAGCCTTGCTCAAAACCTGAGACTGCTTTCTGCTGTGTGCCTGCCCTGCGTGTGGCCAAGCTCTCCTTTACCCCGTCTCTGAAGCACCGGGCAGAGGGTTGTGTCTTAACGATTTCTTTGCCCTTCACCCTTGGCACACTGAAACAAATGTTCCTTTTCTCAGACCGTAGAGAAGATGCCCTAGCTTCCGAAATCAAAGTTGGTTCCTTTGGTTTGACTTTAAAAGAAAAACGCAATTTGATCTGATGTGTGACCTGCCTTTTCTGATTGATTTTTGTGAGAGGATTTAGGAACTTTTGGGGCAAGGAAGAAAAGTTGACCAGAAGTAGGAAGTGGCGCGGAAAGAAAGTCTCGTACCGGCCGTTTCGGGGGTGAGTCAGGTGGAAGCAGTGGCGGTGGATTCAGGGGAGAGGCTTGGGGGGAGCACAGAGTGAACAGGAGGAGGGGGACAGACCCAGGAGAGCTCCCCTGCAGGGGCAGGAGCCGGCGCTGAGAGGCAGTGCAGCTGGTGGAGCTGTGGGGGTGCATTGGGGCAGAACACTGTTCTCGTCAATCTTCTTAAAAATTCTGACTAGACCCCAAATTTGTGTTTCTAGCCATTGATTGAGGTATGTCCTTAGAAGATGAGAACCTCTGACTTCATCGGATGAGCTGTTCTGGCTTTGCAACGGCTGAGGCCTTTGCTGCCCAGTGGGGTCGCCACCGCCCCGCATGGCTGATGAGCATGTGGCTGGTCCGAAGCCAGAGGAGCCGTAAGAGTCAAAACACACAGGATTTTCCCTGGTGGTGTGAGGGGTCAAGTCTTAGCACTATGGAGCTGTCTGCAGCTACGGCAGCACGAGTTCGATCCCCGGCCAGGGAGCTTCCCACAGGGTGCAGCAGACCCCTCCTGTCTGGCCCACTGCTCCCCTCAGCAGGGTATTCCAGTAGATCTGCCTGTTCTGCTCCCCACTCTGTCTGGTGAATCTTCTCACCTTCCCCCCACTCCAGCCTTGCACCTCTGGCCTGCACCCCAGTTGGTATGCACAAATAAAAATAGATCTTAGAAAAAAACACACACAGGAATTTGAAGACTTTTTGTGAAAAAAGGAAGATAAAATAGCTCCTGAATTTTTACATTGATTACATATTGAAATCATATTTTGAATACATTGGGTTAAATAAAATATGCTATTATAATTTATTTCATCTGCTTCTTTTTACTTTTTTTATACACAGCTTCTAGAAAGAGTTGAGTCACAGAAGTGGCTCCGTTACGTGTCTCCCCCACAGCACCCCCAGACTTCCCGCCCGCTTGTGCTGCAGATGACCCCTCTTCCTCTTTCTTTTCAAAAAATTTGTTCAGTGTTTATTTATCAAGAGAAACTATGCCTTAGCCCAAATATTCATTTTCTCTTTAAAGATGTGTTTTTATTTATTTATGCACACAAGAGCTGGGGTGTAGGCCAGAGATGGGGGCGGTGGAGGATTCCCCAGAGACAGAGTGGGGAGCAGAACAGGCAGATCCACTGAAATTCACTGCTGAGGGGGAGACAGGAGAGGTCTGCTGTGCCATGTGGGAAGCTCCCTAGGGGGCTGGGGATCGAACTCGTGCTGCAGTGGCTGTCGATGGTTTGATAGTGTTGAGACTTGAACCCCTGCGCCACCAAGGAGGGCCCCAAATATTCATTTTCACAGTTCAGGAACACAGGTCAGGACAAACTCCCATGGATATTGTGTCAAAGAAATTCCGTGATCTAAGATCCCTCTGCATCCTGAAAGACACCGCCCGCCTTCCTCATCTCCTCAAAGGCTTCCCGGCAGCCGTGATTTCTGGCGAGATGGGCACATGCCTTCTTCTTTCTTGGCTCCCCCAGAGCAAACCTAGAGGAGGCTGAAGCCAGCGGTGTGAGACTGCTGAAGGCCTTGCAGCTGAGGGCTCCTCAAAGCGCTGGAAGTCAGGGTAGCTCAGCCTCCTCCGCTTCTGCTTCTTTCCCCACCCCCAC
>PVIJ01003790.1:56469-128651 GCA_004024925.1 Scalopus aquaticus | reverse complement strand
TTGTTGAGTTGTGTGAGTTCCTTGTAAATTTTTGTTATCAGTCCTTTATCAGATGTATTGTGTGCAAAGATCTTTTCCCAGTTGGTAGGGTGTCTGTTAGTTTTGGTTAATGTCTCTTTTGCTGTACAGAAGCTTTTTATTTTGATATAATCCCATCTGTTTATCTTGTCTTTCACTTCCTTTGTTTTGAGGGATGTGTCTTTCAAGATTTTGCTGAGATGTATGTCGTGTAGAGTTTTGCCTATATTTTCTTCTATACATTTTATGGTTTCAGGTCTTATATCCAGGTCTTTTATCCATTTTGAGTTGACTTTTGTGCAGGGTGTGAGGCAGTAGTCTAGCTTCATTTTTTTGCATGTGGCTGTCCAGTTTTCCCAGCACATTTATTGAATAGACTGTCCTTGTTCCACTGCATTTTTTTCTGCTCCTTTGTCAAAGATTAGTTGTTCAATGAGAGCGGGGAAGATAAGACAGTGAGAGGTGGAGCGGTTATCATGGGGCATATGTGGGCTCTGGGCTGCTCTGAGATGATCTGCTACCAAATATCTAAAACCTCTTGTAATTGTAAGGGTTTGAAAACATGACTAGTTCTACATTAAAAAGGAAGAAGTAGAGGTGAAAAAATGAAGAGTTGTCAGTAGGCAGAAGAAAAAGGGTGAGAGGGAGGAAGAGAGAGGGAAGAAGGGAAAAAGAAAGAATAGATTAGAATGAAGAATAAAATATGACAAAAATAAATAAAAGGTGAAACCCAGTGTGGTTTTTCTAAATGACATAATTATATAATATGTTTTGCCTATAACATGGCACTGTTTCTGCTTGGATGACAACAAATTATCTTGTATGAGGTCCTAAACACTTAGATTTTTATTATTTTTCTGTAAATATGTATGAGATAATGAGACCATTATAGGTAAAACAGAACTTTTTTAAAAAGTTTACAATTACATAGCTAAACCTTCCAACACTTAGCTTCCCTCCCTAGGGTGGTCTGTGGGACAGAAACACAGACCATTACTTGTTATATTTTTCCTCTCTGTTCTGAAATTTCCAAAGTAGATGTTTTGTATGACTGGACATTACTCTCACCAGAACTGATTCTGACCTCATTTTGTACAACATCTATAGCTGAGAGACCAGAAAAGAGAAAATTAATTAAAATTTTATTTTCTGATATAGAACAGAGGAAAACAGGGTAAAAATTGACTCTACAGAAGTTTTTCTCCAAGAAGGGGACTTATAGAACATAGATTATCTTTACTCATTATAAGAAATTCTTATTTGAATGTTGACGGCAGAAGCTCATTCTGAAATGGAACTTGAAAAATCAGAATAGGAAACCTACTCACAGAGTGATATTCTCTACAATTGCTACAATTATTTTAACATTAATTTTTAGTAAAGTTCCCTTTCAATATGTGGAGAAGATGCAATCATCCAACTCATGTTGTTCTTTTGTAACTAATACCAAGGAAAATGTAGAAGACCCCACCTTGCCTGTTTTCATCATTGCATCTATAAATTAAATGTTCCTCTTTTAAGGTTCATAAATGTTTTCGATCAAGCAACTCTAGAAACATTTTTGTTACTGAGGATTATTAATACTTAGTGTGTTTTTTCACATTCCATAAGAGAATCAGCTTGCTCTTTCAAAGTAAAAAGCTGAAAGTTAATTTCTAATGTTTTTAATCTTTTTGTTTGGGACATGCTTCTGAAGGTGATCTCATGCATGGAGGTAGAAGTTAAATATGATATTTTATAAAGACAAATGGACACAAGGAAGAAAGTCTGTGTAATGCTTTGTTCAACTCTGCCCTTTTTAAAATGAGTTAGTCATTTTTGCTTCATGATCCATTTCTAATAGTAGTTTGGTCTTTGCAAAGAGGATGCCATTGTTGTAGTTCAGAGGTATTAGGTGGTCATATCATTGTGAAGTATTAAAAGTATATAAAACGTGAATGTTAAGTGCCCCACAGAATAAAAGACCAACAGCTAGTTAAATAAAGAAATCATTTGCAGACAATGGATTGCAATGCTGGTACTTGGCAAGATAATGTCTTTTGGTAAGATAATTCTGTTTTAAAACTTGTAATACTTATAATAATGACTAAGCATTATCAAGTACACATCTTTTCTCCTTCAAACACCATTTCATTGTAGATCATTTGTGTTAATGTAGGTGGCATTTATTTATATAAAGACTAATTTTTTTCCTCTTCACTTCAAAGCAATCATTTTACTTCATCTGATTTTACTTCACCCAAGTTTTGGTTATTAAATATTAAAGGAGGACTATCATTATTATTTGGGAATATAAAATATTTCTAAGTGATCTAATCTGTAAAGCCAATCAAAGTAATGAAAATAATTTATTTCACTTTAGAGTTAGCTTTTGTATCTGGTAGACAAAGCTCAAATCTAAGAATCCAAATCCTATATATCTAGGATTGTACCTGCTACATATTAGGTAGTTATGCAGAATTGTAAAATTTTTCAATTCTACAGTTTGAAGGAAATTGTATTCAATTTTTCAATTTCCTACAAAAAGGAAAAGAGACAAAACCAGCACATGAAAATAAACTAATGAACCATTCAAGGCAGTAACCGAACAAACATGATCACTCATCATAGAGTATTTACAATAAGAGAATGATTTTCATAAATGATGTTAGTCAAGGCTGACTTTATACAGGAGTGTTTTGGATGCTTGGAAAATATTATTTATTTGTCATGTCCTGTACTCATTCCTAGTGGCTGGTCACTCACAGTGATCCCAGGTTGTGTTTAGTTCCTAAATAACGATTTCAGACACAACACTACAAGTTAATGTACAGACTGCATACACGGCAGCAATAGCTAAATGTAGTCCAGACCCAGGGACCATATCCAGCATGTCTAAGCCAGAGCTCCCTCTCATACCTCTCATCTGTCATTTGATCTTAGTAAGTTTCTCTTCTAAGTAAATATACCCTTTCTTTTCCTGGCTGTTCACTGCGTCCCTAAAACTTCTAGCTCTATTTCAAGACAGGGTTGAGTTAGAATCTTGACTTGTTACTTATTTTCTGTGACAGGCTTTTACTTTACACAGTTTATCTTGGCAGCAGCAAATGGAAGACAATAGCATTAGAAAGAGCTGGAGGGGAGAGAACAACTATGAGATCACGACAAAATGTGAGGTGAGGGATCATGAACACCTGAATTTTGATGGGGGGGAGTGGTAAAGAGAAAACCAATACAATAAATATTTGTGGAGAAGATTACCCAAAATCTGGGGATTTGGTTTTCAATTCTGTTGTTAGTCCAATGTGATGAGGGAGCTCCCCAGTCATTATGAACTTCAACTCTTGTTGCTGCCCTGCTGGAGACTTGTACCTTCCACCTGTGTTAGGTGGGGGGAATCTGCTCTATCTCGGCCACAGTGTGCATCCTGCCAGCAGGAGAGAGAGACAGAGAGAGCATGCACCTTTGCAAAGATAATGGGTCCTTCATTTCTTTTCATGGCTAAATCTGCTCTATTTTTTGAACCATTCTACCTCTTTCTTGGTGTTACTTGTTCTAACATCTTAAGATGAAGAGAACCCTTGGAAATTATTCATTCAACCACTTTCTAAAAATACAGGCAACAACAAATGCTGGAAAGAATGCGGAGAAAAAGGAACTCTTCCACACTGCTGGTGGGAATGTGAACTGGTCCAACCACTATGGAAAGCTGCATGGCGATTCCTCAAACTGCTCAACATGGAGCTTCCATACAACCCAGCAATACCACTTTTGGAAATTTACCCAAAAGACACAAAAACACTAATCTGAAAGGATACATGCACCCGTATGTTCATTGCGGCACTGTTCACAATAGCAAAGGTATGGAAGCAACCCTGAGGTCCAAAAATAGATGATTGGATCCAGAAGATGTGGTACATATACACAATGGAATACTATTCAGCATGGAAAGAAGATAAACACATGCAATTTGCAGCGACATGGATGGAATTAGAGGGGATCATACTCAGTGAAATAAGCCAGAAAGAAAGAGAAAAATATCGAATGGTTTCACTTATAACAAGACTATAAGGAAACCAAATAGGAGACAATCAGTGGGTGGGGGGAGGGGAGGAAAAGGGCACAAAATGGAATAGAAAAGACCACAAGGGAAAACAAGGCATCTTTAAAGTGCTGAGAAACAAGAACAAAAGTCCCTCTCAAATTCTCTATCTCAGCTAAATTATTCAAAATTGAACATTAAATAAAAATATTTTCAAGAAAGAGCTGTCTAGCTATACAAGAAATACTAACAAGTTCTTCAGGTTGAAAGAAAATTGTAACAGATGAAAACTCAAATCTTTACAAAGGATAAGAGCAACAGAAATGATACATGTGTGGTCAAATACAGAATATTCTTATTTTTCAATTTTTTAAATAAGGGTACAAACTAATAGCAATATACTGAAGGATTTATAAAGCATATGGAAAATGAAGTGAAAGGTATGAAAATATAGATCAAATGATGGTGTAATCAAGTAGGGGTAGTATAATATTGTGAGGTTCTTCCATTATATATAAAGAGCTACAGTATTTTTTGAAATTAGACTATGAGAAGCTAAAGATACATTTTGGAATCAGAGCTGCCACTAAAAAAACAAACAAAAAAAAAACCCTGAAACAAAGAGTTACAGTAATAAACAATAGCTACAAAAACATTAAAAACTTTATTTTTCTATAAGGAATATCTCAGTAACAAATCAGTACCATTTGCTAAAATATACTTGGTTAGGTTTTATTAGAAAATTTAATTTATAATTCTTGATTTTTCCATATTTACATGCAAAAATTATAAAAAGCATACACATTTGTAATTCCAGTTCAGAAAAAACTGGAAAAAATATATAGGTAGAAACTGCAGTTACTGTAATATACTCCTGGTAATTTGCTTAAACTTCCTGAAAGAATTCTAGTCACTTGACCATTTCAATTCTGTTCTTAGAGGTGCTTCTTTAGCTGATTATAACGCGGGATTCTCATAGTTGTTCTGTGATATACTAAACTGTTGACATTGGATCTGCTAGCTTTCTTGTGTCTTTAATGTTCCCATAGCCCGGGAAGAACAATATTTAGTTGTTCTTTGGTTGAGATAGTTTCATTTTATCCAGGTAGAGGTCTTATTAATTTCAACTTCCAGTGTTCATTGTACAGTACACAATGCATTTTTTACTCCCATCTGGCACATTGTGAAAGGTTGGGGATTTTTATGTTGCTGAGAATAAGTTAAGGCAAGAAAAGTGAAATCAGTATTATCAAAGCCTTGAAGAGAAAAGTAAAAATATCAAAATTACAAATTACACCTGTTAAAAAAGATAAACAGAATTTTTGTTAGAATTTTATGTATTTTTTCTGTTGTTCTTATAAAACTGAGGAATGTGTTAGTGCACATTGAGATTCCTTTATACAATACAGTAGTATCTCTACTAATCTTATGTCTTGTTCTGAAATTTCACTAAGACGTCAAAAGTAGAGACTACTGTTTTAGATGAAACACCTCAGTAATTTTGACATTATTTTACACTGTCATGTATTTGAGAAGTTTGTGAATAGACAATGATTAATCTTATTAACACAAAGACTTTCAACATTCATTCATAGTATTCATAGTAGAATAGGAACTTTTTGTGTATATTAGGATTTCCATACAAGTGTATTTGAGAGAGATTATTCAAGGTAACAAATAATATGTATGGTAATGATAAAATAGGACATGGGAGAGACAAAGATATATCCATATATATATATATGTAATAAAAGATTAGGTCAAAATGATAACTAAAGTGATTGAAAGGTAATTTTTACTTTCAATTTTCTGATTTAGGGTATAAATTGTTAAACCAAAGGAATATGGATCAAGTCATAGTAACAAATTAAATTTGATCTGTTTATGTCTCCTTAGAGGACTAAATGAGCGTTGACTGATACCTTAAAAAATGTTGAAGATGCTTGTCAACCTTGGCTCACAAATTTTGTTAAAGATAGACTGAGATAAGAAGAAATGAAAGGGGGCCTCCCCGGTAGCACAGCAATTAAGCGCTGCGCTCTGGAGCTGTTGGCAGAGGCCGCCAGCCCCGGAGATTCCCATATGGCCCGGCAGACCTCTCCTGCCTCGCCCGCAGCTCCCCTCAGCAGTGTATTTCTGTCGATCTGCCTGTGCTGCTCCCCACTCTGTCTCTGCTGAACCTTCTCACTGCCCCACTCCTCTGGCTTGTACCCCAGCTTGTATGCATAAGTAAATAAATCTTTAAAGAAAAAAAGAAGAAATGAAAGGACATTGAAATAGGCGAGGATAAAAAAGGAAATCACAATCTACTTTTATCTTGAAGCCCAGACACACTGTGTCAATCCCATCTCATTCTAGAGTCTAGAGCGGGTGGTGGTGCTGAATCCGGAGTCATGTATGGTGGAAGGTATTGCAATGTCAAGGGGCATAGAAAGTGGCTACAGAGAAGGGTGAATAATTGGAGTAACTGATGAAACATACATATTCTATGCTACGAGTGGAAAGACCTGTAAGACAATTCATAGTGTGTCAACCATGAAGAGTCCTTCGATAATGAAAGAAACTACTTCTTAAGCCCTCCTAACTTCATCCCAACATTCAGGGCTTCCACTGGATGTCTCTTTGCTTTTTTAGCTATTATTTTCATGACACTTTAGGAAACTGTGTGTCCTCCCAGGGGACAGACCATATATTGGATAGGAGGACTTGATATTTCAGATACTGTTTGTACATTACATTTTGCTGCCCTCTCACTCATCCGTGCATCTTGTGTTCAAGTGCTTGTGCTGTCTTCATCCCTCTAATTTAAGTCTTTGCTCTACCCGTTTTGTGGTAAATAGTATAAGAATATTCCCATCTAAAGAAAAGTTTCTCTTATGAGCAATTGGGCTTCTCCATGCTATTCTTTAGGGAAACAAACTTTAAAAAATCAAACTTTTGGGAACAAAAAGCAACAAAAAGTATGTTTTTCCTTAATAAGCTTGGTGGAACCGAGGGACAAAGATGTGACAAGGGAAGGGAGGTTCCCCCCCAAAGTTGCATTTTCACTCACGTTTTAGTTGCATTCCCATACTTACCTTGTAACACATTCCATTTAAAAGTGCTTGTTTGCCTATGTGATATTCTGCCCTGTTACTTTGTGTGTGTCCAGAATAAGTAGCAGTTGTTAAAGAAAAGTCGAACTGCAAAGAATCAATATATTCTAGCTCTCTTATTCACAATCTCTGCTCTAATTGTGCCGATAAAATATTGAAAGATAATTCACCTTTTGAAATATCTCTATTTTGATAGACTATTTGTTCCTTTTGGCGGGGGGCAAAAGTCTTAAACTTAAATAGCTATTTTGGTGTTGACTATTGCTTTCTAGATTTTTTAATTTAAGGTCTCTTCTACAATAATTTTCAGCTGACTAAACCATCTTTTAATCTGTTACGCATTTAAATAGTTTTCAAGCACCCAGAGTCTTAAGGATTTATTTTTTCCCCACTCATAAAAATGAGGCAGTAATATGATAAATCCATTTAGCAACTTCCCTCCTGTTCAGATTTCTTTATTTCTTTTTTTGGTCATACATCTTAAAATTATTGAGTGAAATATTGAATAGTGAGACACATAAATTCAATGTTTCATTAAAGTGTAAGACACTGTTAGTATTAAAGATATAGTTACATATTTATAATTCATTCAAAAAGTAGTTTTTTTCTGTTTAATGCTGAAAGAGGACATTTCTGAATAATAACTAATATTTGAGCAAAGCACTTCCAGCCCTGTTTAGTGGGGTTCAGAGCAGAGACTTGTTAAAACTACTTAGCAAATAAGATGAACTGCTGCCCACAGCTCTATAAACAGTCTGTAATCTTGACAAGTCTGCCAAATCTCTCCACTCCTTATCTTATCCTTCTGATCTACTCCTATTTTCTCAAATTTACATAAGCTCAGTTTATACTACATACATTGGCAAGGTTTCCCGCAGTTGTTATTTGGAGAATATGTTCTGTCTTTACAAATGAGAATGAACCCACAAGCCTTTAACTTCTCCTGGCTTAGCATATGCTCAGTGACAGTTGGTGACTGAATATAAGAAAAAAATGTTTACCCTTAGTGTAATTTACAAGTCATAGTTCAAATTCACTTGAAGTTTCTTTAACTTACTACACAGGACTTAACTGCAAGTGTATATGTCCCTAAATTAAGGATTCTGTACCAAAGAATGGCACTGAGTTTCCAGAATGTGTTAAGAGTCTGATCTGAGTAGGTTTGCAGAATTTTGTTGCTCTAAACTATCTTTCCTGAAACATAGTTTAACTTTCTCACATTCCATTCAGCAAAGTTTCTAAATCCCCTTCTCAAAAAATAAATTATTTTTTTCCTGCCCTGAATGTTGAAAGGCATCCAACAGGTTCTGAAAGCACAGTATTTCTTCTCCTGGAGTTTGAATGAACATTTTTTTTTTTTCTTAATAGCTCAGTGAAACTGGAGAATAATTACTTTTTCAGTTAATGTTAAACTGATCACATTTTTTAAACAAAAAGCTGGCAGCAAATATTATGTCAATTTATAGTGCACTGAAGAGTGGTTTGGCCACTTTGCAACTCACCTTTGAAACATCAGACTTCCTTTGTTGTGCCAAGTGCAGCATTAAGAAATAACACAATGGAGATAGAGGAAGGGCTGGGATTTGTTTTGCTCTAGGCGTGGAGTTTTCTATCTTCACACACTGCTCCACAAGTCTGACTTTCCAGTCCTTTTCATAGCCAGGTAATCCTTTTGCAAGGGTCCCAGAATTCTGTTTTCTCACAACCTAAACGATATGTGGATATTAACTGATTAATATATATTAAATATTATGTATATTAAATAATACATATTAAATAATATATATATATTAAATAATATATAAATAATTTAAAATGTATTTCTCTGGTATGTTTAAAATTTGGGACACATTCAGTTTTTTTGTCATTTTTTGAAAAACCTTTAGACAAGAAAGGATTATTTCCCAGCTGTGGATCAAGCATCTGTGCAGACTAGACTGATAGGTAAAATGACCTATTAGAGCCTACCTATCCGTGTAATCGTAACAGGTACTTCAATCATTAAGTATAATTTAGAAAACAAACTCTTTTATGAGCCAGGTTCTGTGTTAGACACTGTGAAAGATGTTTAGTAAAGACAGAACATCTGGGGGTATGACAACTACATAGATAATTCTATTTAATACACGGTAGAAAGTATTACATTTAATAGTAGCTAGGCAGATAAAATAATTCGTGTATGAAAAAGAAGAGGTGTTCTCTGCTTGGAAGTGGCTGAGACATGAGGAACAGGTGGAGGTAGAGCGTGAAGACACGGCTCAGAATTGGATGTGACGTGACTTCTGATGTGAATTTCAACCAGAGACAGACACACAGGGGACAAGTTATCCACAGAGAAAGAGATAGATTTAATAAATTTAGAGTCCAGCATCAAGATTAGAGCTACACAGTTGGGATTTCAGAGCTGGAAAGGCGAGAGTGAGACCTGAGAGAATTAGAATGAGAATAGTTTGTGAACAAATATATGAAGGTAGATGCCACACTGAGTGGGGCTCATGAGACCCTGAATTTGAAGTGTTAGGGTTGGGATGGCTTCTTTATGGGGCAGGAGGATCACATGGAAGAGAGGCTGGCACTGGTGACTTTGCTTTCGTATGTGTGTGTTTGAAAGACTGGATTGTCTGTTATGGTTGCAAACACATTGTCACTATGTGGATAGTGTGGAATAAAGTTTTATTTGATCTTGGAAACAGTCAAGTGAACGTATCTTTCAGAATCTAAAAATTACTTTCAATTCTAAATTACCTATACTGGTTAGCTTGAAGTAACCAACTGGATAACACAATTTCTTAGTCTTAACTTTCACTGAGTAAATGAAACTCTAGTAGGGCGTTTTTCTAAATATATAATGGAAACAACCAGAAAATCATCATACTTTGCTGTGGTTTGTTATGTTATCATTTTTGAAGGACTTTATCATGGTGTACTTTACATATCATAAAGTTTACCAAATTGAGGCATAAAGTTCAATGATTTTTGGTCACGTTCACAAGTTGTGGCAATATTACTATTAGTCAGCTTTAAGGCATTTTTGTGCTCCAGCTAAGATCCTTCCTGTCTGTTTAGTCAATCCCTTTACACTCAACAACAGGCAAACACTGATCTACTATCTATATAAATTGGTGCTTTCTGTACATTTCATGAAAATAGAATCATAAGTTTGAGGTCTTTTAATGTAGCATATTGTTTTTGTGGTTCATGTATGATAAAACAGGTATCAGTGGTGTATTCCTTTTTGTTACTCAATATTACTCTATCATTTAGATATCATTTATATATACTCAGTATTATTCTATCATTTAGATAGTCACTCAATTGATGGATAGATTGTTTCCAGCTTTGGGTTATTATATATATTGTTATAAATATTTATGTGCAAGTCTGTCTGTGTATATATTTATGTATGTATATATGTGTATATATATCCATTTCTCTTGGATAGATTCCTAGGAGTAGAATTGCTGGGTAATATGTTATCTTTATATCAGCATTTTGAGAAAATGCCAAATTGTTTTTCAAAGTGCCTGCAACAGTCCTGTTATTTTCATATTGATGATCAAGATAGTATCTACTTGATGCTTTTTTTACTGTGGGTCAGGTCCAGAATGTATAGGTACATGCATTCTTTCCATTCTGAGAAAATGCTATTCCATGTAATAAACTCCAGTGTTATTCACACACACAGACACACACACACAAACACACACACACACACTTCTTGGGTGCAGTCACATTTTACATGATTGCAGTTGCTCCATCTTTAGTATTTAGCAAGCCTACCTAATATATTATGGGATGTGGTCTAGGAGAGTAGGAAGATAACAAAATTTATTGGTGGTAAGAGGCAGTGTCACTTAAGAACATATCTAAAATTATGTGTGATCAAACCGAGTAAGAGTGAAGAGGCACATTTCTATGGTGGCCCATTTATACCAGAAATGTTATTCATTTTAGAAGATGAGGAATCAAGCTGGCATGAGAAGAATCACATGATTGGTATCTATTCAGGCTGTCGATAACACAAGTGTAGCTCATTTAAACCTGCAGGGTAAGTAGAGGAAGTCTTTTGTGGCAGAGACATCCTGTTTATTTTAATATCTCTGGTGACTAGGTCATAATAGGGACACAATGTTCATTTGTTTAATTATATATGGCAAGATAAATAAACACTTTTCAGAGGTAATCTTAGAGGTATTTGAGTTAGGTCAAGTTGAGAACATACCAAATAAAAGCAACAGCTAGCAAATATGAAATCTAAAGGATTGATATTTTATGATAGCTAAAACTCTAAATCCATCCAATAAAGGACTTTTAAATTTCCATTTCTAGTTTTCCTCTCATGAGCACACTGAATCTCTGGGGGTACTTTTATTGCTTGTAGTCACATGTACTTGGTCTTATAGAAAGACTTAAAGCTGGTCCAGGGATGTACCACTTAGATATGGCAAGTTTATGTTGAGAGGAGAAAATAGGCACAACCTTACCTGTTTCTACTGTATTAAATGAAACAAAATAGGATATAGATAAAGTCATCAGTTATCATGCCAGTAAAGATTAAAGTTTAGATCCTTAGTTTTTCTCCAATACTTACATTTTCTATTAAGCAATGTTAGCAATAAATATTTAATAATTTTCTCTCTGATTGACTTTGAGTGAAGACATAAAAAAGGTAGATTAATATTTAAGGCAAAGGTGTTGGTTGATTATGACATTGACATTTTAATTAAAGTTGGAATGAATTCAATGTTGAAAAGAGTGAATATTGGTATTTTCATACACTGCTTCAGCACTTACTAAGAAAACAACTTGGCATCAACCAGAAAAGGCTCACAAATGCTTGTGCCTGTTGACTAGGTAACCCCTTTTCCTGAAATTTACCCTAAAAGTATGAAGATAAATGTAAGAATTATGGAAATATGGGATGAAGCTAACTTCAGAAAAGTATTAATCACAGGCTTCCCCCCATTTTTAGGCACTGGAAGCTATTTGGATAATAATAGGGAGTGATTAAGTATATATCAAATGAGACATTTAATGGTAAGCCACTAATAATGTTGGTTAACACAATTATGTAGCACATAGGAATATGCTCATAATAAATTTGTACATAAACTTGGCATCAAGTATATATATGTATTTATATATATTGTTTTAAGTCATGGAGGGAAAAAAATCTGGAAAATTTATACCAAATGCTAATAGAATTAGGTCCTGTGATTATGTAGTTTTTTTTTTCTTTTCTGTTTTTGTAGTTCCTATATGTGGTTATAGCATGTTAAAAGACCAAAAATACTGACATTAATCATTGAACATTGAGTTAAAAATAAATCTTTAATTTTCTTCTTTTGGGTGCTAGTAACATTTATTGATTGTTAATCATGGGCTAAACGGGAGGCTTCCATACATCATATTATTTAATTTTATAATTACTTCTTAGTACAGATACTACTCTTGCCTTAATTTTATTAAGTGGGGAATTGTGGCTTAGAGAGTTAATTGTGTTAAGTAGGTTAAATAAGGAGGTTAAGTGCAGCATTGCAAGTAATTTCAGCCCTGGCTTATTCCTGCTATAGTGCATAGACTCTTCACCAGTATGCTTGTCAAGCTCACAACTGCGAAGGCCATTGGGCAATAAACTTGGGACCTTACAGACTGGGTGTCCAAAAGAAAGGAAATTGTTTTGCTTACATTTTGGTTTTACATAACCAGAATTTTCACGTCTGATTTTTTCACTCCTCGTTGGGACATTTGGCAACCGGAAGTCAATGCGTGGGACTGGATTCAGAGCAAGCAAACTTTTGGCAAGTTTTCTCTGGACTAGTTTTACTTTTCTATCCCACTCAACTCTCAACCGCAATCACATCCTTGCCTGGTCTCAGGATCTCTGGGTTAGGTTTCTTGGGGACAGGAAAACCTGACCATATTTGATAAGCCTGGACTACTTTCCAACTTGCAAATAGGAGAGAGCTTGGAAACCTTCAGTCTGTCCACAAAGAAGCAGGAGTAATCACTCCTGCTCAGAGAATCGTGAAGACAAAGTAGCCCTGTAGCCCCGACCAGATTCGAGGGCCCTTGAGAGTCAGCTGGGACATGACCTTCAGAGAGACTTTCAAGGAGTGGGTGGGGGCATTTCCTTTCTCTTCCCTTGTGATTGTCTGACTCGTGTCTGATCAGCTGAGGCAGTCAGTACTCTAAGAACCACTCTGGATGAGAATCACAGTTGCAGCCTTTGTCTGACAGCAAAGAGTTTTTCCTGAGCCAATGTGTTTGGCCTGGACATCAGCCCAAAACAGTTTTACACTAGAGCAGTTGAATTTGTCTCAGAAAATATTTGTTTATACTGACTTCGAATGGGGAGTGGGAGCATCCAGCTGGTGGCTGCGGAGTGTGACAGTGTTTATTTGAATGAGATAGTTAAAGAGGGAGGATCAATTCAGGGAAAGAAACTCTTTTCTTTAGAAATGTCCACATTTTCAATCTCTGTGACTCTTCCACTCTCTCCTTTAGAACAGATTTGAAACTTGTATTTTGGTAAAAGCGGAAAACAGAGACAAAGCCACTGTCGTGTCTCCAGCTATCTTTCTATTATATAGCACAGGAGCAAGGAGTGATTACAGGAATTAGAGAACAGCAAGCATGCTTTCTGTGCTGTTTGCGACAGTTTAGAAGGTGCCTAAAGACACCTTGACTTGTTCAGAATAGTCTAGAAACATGGAGAACTAAGTAGATCTCAATGGAATACTGTCCAGAACTGCTAGCATCAGAGCACAGTGTAGGATACATAGCTTTCCTTTTTTACATATGCTACGTACAGTCAATCCTCTTTGAATTGCTAGAATTTCACCCAGTAGAGGATTTTTTTGGATTCAATCTCCGAATTCATATATTATTTGCTCTTACTGCCCCAAAAAGGAGTAATTTATAACAATTTACCCAGTAATAAATAAATGACCCTATTGTGAAGAAACAAATGGCTTTTAATCATGGAATTTTTGTTGTATCCTTAATGAACATTGATTATCATCATGATTTTAATGATGTGATCTGTTACAATAAATTTTTAAGTAAACACTGCTACACCTGCATGCAACCAGAGCAAGATTTGAAATCAATCCAGCAACAAAAGTTCTCTTTCTAACCTTCCACGTTTTCATCTGCCATTTGTTTTGAAAAGGACTTTAAATGAACATTTAAACATTTTACAAAACTAGCTTTCTGGCTCAATCGTTTATTTCTTGTTAGAACAATTTTTCAGGCTAATTAAGATGAATTGTTTGTAATGAACAGAAACCTGGCATTCATAGATTGGCTTGAAGTCTGAATTCTAAATGACTGAAAAAATAGGGACCTTGAAATTAGAAAATGATTACTTATTCTGCAATTTGCTGGTCAAAGAGAGTACATGTTCATGATTTACATTACCATACATATTTATTTAGGCCATGTTTTCTAAAGTAATACCAATATTTAAGACAAAATTTGCTTGCTAATTAAGGGCCGGGAAAAATGTCTTTAAAAACAACCAGAGGTTCAATTTGAGTACAAGTTGAAAGATTAGAACTTTCTCTGGAATTTGTTAGTTGATTTTCCTCAAAGATCTGTTTCTTTCCTTTTACTTTCTACTTTCAGATTTTCTTCATTTCTTCCATTCCTGATCTGACATTTTGGAAGGGGAAGAATGTTTAATCGTGACATTGTTAAAAACATATTTTTCTTTGCTATAAGGACATAATGTTGAGTTAGAGATTTTACGGTCCTCTTCAGTTCTAAAATCTCATAATTCCAACCAGCTCTTCTCTATTCTCTTGCTTTCTCACTGTACTCTGATTAATTTCCATGTCCTGATAGCAATTAATGAAGGTGCAGGGCAATGGTTCTCAGACCACATAACGAATAAGAAGCTGTTAACATTAAGAGTCCTTGGCCCTGTCCCGGGTATTTGAGTGTATTAGATCTGGGGGATTTTAGGAGTCAAGGTGTTAGGAGACTACTGCTACGGTGGCAACTCTCCCGTGTATCAAATGTTTTGGTTGCGTGTTTATCAGTTTTATTTAATAGCACATCTTTCAGTTATACATTGTGCAGAAACCAACTGACCTTGCAAGGATCATCGATGATAAGCAGACAGAACTTAGTTAACATCAGAAAACCAATTTTTAAAATATTCTGCTTATTCAAGATGTCTCTTGAAATAGCTTTTTATAAAGTGATATTGAAGGGAGTGGACATTGAGATAAGCTGTTGCATTTTAACTACCAGAAAATCATTTCTCAGTCTCCTGTCTGAAGAAAAATATTTCAGAAAACTAAGATTCCATATGTTCTGGCCAGGTTTAAATGAAGATGGGTGATGAATTGAATGCATAGTTATTTGAAATCATAAAAATGAGCTGGGTCATTTTGTTTACATCTTATCACATTGCATTTTCAAGCAATTTAAGATATCTGGAATTGAACTTGGGTTAACTGCGTATCAGCATAGCACTTGCTTCTTATTGCTCCTCAGAGAAGTGAGTGAATTTGGCAGCTTATGCATTTGAGACTCACACACAGATGCTTCTGTGTCTGCTGCATGCAGAGGTCACTTAAGTGTGGAACTGGCCACCATTTCCTGTTGGAAATCCACTGCTGTCAGCACTTACCTGGTTTTGCACTCATTTCACTGAAGTTCGAAGGGATGAGGGAAGGACATGTGCTGGGTAGTCTTCTAACCTCTACCTATTTCTCCACTGTTCTCTCTTGTCTTTTAAAAAAAAATCTTTGAAGTACAAATTGCTTCCTTGTGTCAGATAAGGACAGTATTCTTGACAGTTTATTTTTTTAATATTTTTTTTTTTACTCATGCTGCATGGCATTACAATATTATATAGGGTTGAGATCTGCATCTTTACAATTCAGCATCTTTATGTTTTTTATAAATATATATTTTTATTGTTATTTATGTCTTTTACATTTTGTATTCCCCTTGGGTAGCCCACCACCAATTCACCCGTGTTCCATCTCCATGGTCCCTTGTGTTCTTTTCTATTCCATTTTGTGCCCTTTTCCTTCCCTCCCTCCGCCTCCCTCCCCCCCCCCACCCACTGATTGTCTCTCTCCCACCCGGCCTCCCTATAGTCCTGTTATAAACAATTCAGCATCTTTAGATACCCCACTAGGCTCACCAGTACACGTCCAATTGTATCCTTCACCAGACAATTGACCCTTTTATTGGATTTACCCGATCCTCTCCCATCACTTCTGTGTATATAGATACACCAAAAAAAATAATAAAATAAAGCAAAAATAAGTTTTTATACCAATTTTATTCAAATTAGTGGACATGTAGCCTTTTTATCAAGATATAGTTTCCAGAAAATCTACTGTGCTGCTTACAAACAAGTCTGATGAGCATTTTCTCTTCTCTACCTTGTCATTTCGGGGCCCCTACCATGTTACTAGTGTCCATATAAAAAGATATGAATGCGACTTTATTCTTTTTTCAATTCTAAACTTCTCAGACTCCTTAATGGGTTATTGAATTTTATGCATTTCTAACATTGGGGAGAATAAGAACTATAGTAATCTATTTGGGCCAAATGTATGAAATCTTTTTTTCCCACAGAACCTTCAGTAACGTTTTGCAGTACAGTGGTGTCCTGAAGAGCAGTTTTAGAAGACTTCTCTCAGGAAAGATTGCCCTGACTTCCATTATGTGCTGATGGAAATTGAGCCATGTTAGACACCAGAGACAAAGCCTGACCTGGTGTGTTGCACTTGAATTTCAGGCAAAGAAAATGAGAATAGCCAGAAAGTACAAGGAGGCATTTTACACACATATTTAAAAATTTATAATTTTCTCATCAGGATTCTCTTATTCAGCAGTTTCCAACCTTTGTGAATATGAGGATCCCTCTTTCACATCACCTATTTTTGATTTTCTATGTGATGAAATTATTATTATTTTTCTATTTATTAAGAAAACAGATCTATCAAAATCTACTGTGATAAAACAGTGAGATACAACTACACACAGTGGCTAAAATGCAGAACACAAATGACACCAAATGTGGAACAGCAGGAACTCTCATTCATTGCCGGTGACAATGCAAAATGGTGGCACCACTCTGGAGTTAGCTTCAAAATTAAACAGACTCTTAGCACATGATCTAGCAGTCTCACTTCTTGGTACTCACCCCAAAGAACCAAGAATGCATATCCGCACACAAAAACCTGCATGTGGGTATTTATAGTAACTTTTTTCATAATTACCAAAAGCTAGAAGCAAGTAAGAAGTCTCTCAGTAGATGAATGGATAAATAAATTGTGGTGCATCCAGAAAATGGAATATTATTCTGCAATAAAAAGAAATGAACTATAAAGCCATGAGACTTAAAGGCATATTAGTCAGTGAAAGAAGCTGCTCTGAAGAGACTGCGTGCCGTCTGATTCCAGCTAGATCTGGAAAAGGCATAATATAGAAACAATAAAAAGGTCAGTGGCTGCCAGTGGTTAGGGAGTAGGGAGGAGACTAGATGGAGCAGAGAGAACATTTAGGTTCATGGTTCATCAATTGTAACACTGGTGCCGGATATTGATGGGGAGGGAGGCTGTGTGTGTGAAGGCAGAGGGTGTAGAGGAACTCTGTATTGTTAAGAACCAAAACAGCTCCAAAAAAATAGACTATTAAAAGTTGAATCTTTAAAATATACAGTTACCATATGATCCAGCAATAACATTCTTGGGTATTTATCCCAGAGAAATAAAAACTTGTATATTATGTAAAACGCACACACACACACACATGCACACACACACACACACACACACACACACACACTCACACACACCCTCACCTTAGCAATAAATTTCAGTTAGCTTACAGAGTGGCAGATTGGAAACTATTGTCTTATGGTAAAATGAGCTAATTTGGAACTTTTAAGAGTCTAGCATCAAAGTCTCATCTTGCACAGATTATTTGTCCTCCATATAAACATCATTTTGAGTTGCTGCACACATCTGCTTTTTACATATAGATATTTCCAGCCATACTGTCTAATGTAGGCAAATAATCACTAAAACTCAGCATACACGTCAGCACCAAGCACATCGAGAGTGTCTCTTGGACTCTCTGTTCTCAAAACTGCAGGCGTGAAGTCTGGAGCCGCCCTGCCCTCCTTCGTGACTCCGTCCCTGCTCACTTGGCTGCCCGCGCTCTACAGCAGCGGAGTGCTGTCTGAGAAGCTCTTCTTAATGGCCTAACACAGTTTGAAATGCTTTGCTGAAGTATTTGCTACATCGGGATTTATTCCATTTGTTTATGGACAGATTTGTATCTGCTTAATTACCTGGTAAACTTTTTTTTTTTAAAAAAAGATTTATTTATTTTTGCATACAAGAACTGCGGTGCAGGCCACAGGTGTGGGATGGTGAGAGGGTTGACCAGAGACAGAGTGGGGAGCAGAACAGGCAGATCCACCAAAATGCACTGCTGAGAAGAGCAGCGGGCGAAGCAGGAGAGGTCTGCTGCACCATGTGTGACGCTTGCCAGCCTGGCAGCGCACACTGCAGCTGCAGACAGCTCCACAGTGCTGCACTTAACCCATTGTGCCACCAGGGAGACCCTACCAAATCTACCCACTTTTAATTGATGGTATTGATGATGTAAAGATTAAGTTCCGTAGTCTTAATAAGGACTCGTTTGTTTCATGGCATGTTTACCATAACTTGCAGTGGTTAAGAGCCTTGGCTCTAGACTAAATTGCCAGATTAGATCCTGGTTTCTGAGGAAGTTACTAATGTCCCTGTGCTTATATTATCCATCTTAAGGTAATACTTTAAAAGTTATATTAAAAATTGCTTCAAAATTGAATGAGTTAGTATATGTCAATATGTGAACAAGCTTAGAACAGTGACTGGCATATAGTAAACAGTAAGTCTACATTTGTTATTATTAAAGACTTACAAAAGAAACATTTTAGGTGATAGTACTGCAAAACTACTATTATAGCACATTTACCAGTTTTCAGTGCCAGTAATCACTGCTGGAAATTCTGATTGCTGAATATTCACTATTCAGTGTAGAACTCACTGAAACCAACAGGTCACTGATCTTAACTGGCTTGATTGGATTCATTGCTGAACACCTTCATCACCTGCCTCAGCTTGCTGGCCAGCCACTAGCTCGCTGACTGCAGAAATGGCACACATTTTGAAGACGCTTAAAATGAAGGCTGTGGAGCCAAAATTTTCTGGTTTTGAAAATCCTGTAACACATAAACAGCATAGCATCTTTTTGTATAGAGAATATAAGATTATTCTTATCTGTTTATTTGTAATATTGGTACCTGGGATAACTTAGTGTTAGTGCTGATAAGGACTCAAGGTATTATAAAGTAAGTTTAGAAATGTATTTGTGAATCCTGATATTCTATAAGAAAAATGTTTCAAAATCTCAAACTTGCTCGTCGTTAGGTTACATCGCCTGAAATTACACTAGTTGTGGAAACATTAACTTTGCTGACATCAAATACATTTCTCCCCAGAGGGAGACTGAAAACATTATGAGCCCGTTAACCAGAGCAAGATGCCATATTTTTGACACAGCCTCATGCTCACTCACTAGGGCTGATATGATTATATTTAATCTCACACATAAAATACACGCTTGTTTATACACATAAAACCATAAATCATTCTTTTACAGCAGAATCAAGTACACAAACGCCTTCACTGATCTTTTAAGACCAAAATTTACATTTCTAAACTATGTTTTCACACCATGACTGTTTACCTTGTGTTTGTACTTTGCTTTGATCTTAAAAGAATCTTTCCTTTTTGAACAGAGACAAGAAAACACACAAGTGTAATTGAGCTCTGACTCTGTATTCAAAGAACATGACTTTGACATGGGCGTTCTCTGATGCAGCTCAAGCAAATAGCAGCATATGAAGTGTATTTCTTTTCATGTCAGGTCATTAGCAGAAATATGGCTGAGAGAAATTAGGATCTTAGAAGGTATGAGTGAAGATACTGTTTGATAATTAACTTATAATTTATTTTAAAAAATAGAAGTTTACAAGTAATTTGGAGAAAACATTCCAGATACTTAGGTAAACAGTTACTTTGAACAGGCTTTGCTATTTCATCTACGATGCAGGGGAATAAATATGCCACAAATAAATATGCCATGTGCTTAATGATGAAAACAATAAAAGAAGATAAAGAATTCTTAAAAAGAAAGCACTCCAAAAGAACTTCGCAGGTGAGGGCTTGCAAGATGCAGACTGAAGGCTTCTCTTTTTGCTCCCAGACCCCCGGAGGCAAGGCTTACATCAGCACAGGAATGTACATCTCATTAAAATTGTAGTCTTCAACTAGTTGTAAATCTTTGATTTTCTACTCGAGGATGTAGTTCTCTTACAGCCTGATGGAGACAGAGAAAGGAAGACTTATTCCCCCCCTTAAATTAGTTAAGGGCTGGCTGTTTCTTTAAAGTGTTTTTCTTTCTTACAAGGAAAGAAAATTATGGAAAATATGTTTAAAAATATAATAGATGTTCTTCAAAGAAATGAACATAATTAATTTGGGAGTAGGATCATAGCAAAAGGAAAATTTTATCTCATTCTAAACTAACATAGCCAGATGAGCATGGTTGAAGAATGTGAATTTATTCATTTATTTTTTTACTAGTGAAAATAGTTTCTCAATTGGATTTTGTGGAAAAATAATATTTTCAACACCTTTGTGTTACTTGAAAAGTACAATAGATGTTCTTTTTTTTTTCTTTTCAAAATTGTATTGCTAACTTTTTGCTTTTATGTTTACTGAAGCAATGTTATGTTGAAGGGGCATACTTTACACCTCTGTAAATGTACGTATCACACCACACCCACTACAAAGCACCAATAATTTTCCACCATAGTCCATTGAACCCCCTTCCTCCTTTGCTCCCATCCCTCCACTCACCCTTTTTGGTAGCCTCATTTCTGTAGTCAGAATCTAATGGTTTGTTTTGGTTTGCTTTTGTCTGTTCCTTTGCTTTTTTTTTTTTTAAGATTTATTTATTTATGCATATAAGCTGGGGTGTAGGCCAGAGGTATGGGGTGGTGAGAGGATTCGCCAGAGACAGAGTTGGGAGCAGAACAGGCAGATAGACTGAAGTAAACTGCTGAGGGGAACAGTGGGTGAGGCAGGAGAGGTCTGCTGCGCCATTTGGGAATCTCCCTGGCCAGTTAATTGAACTCATGCTGCAGTGGCTCTGGCTAGCTTCATATGCTGCACCTAACCCGTTGCGCCACCAGGGAAGCCCTGCTTTGTTTTTTATATTACACATATGAGTAAAATCACCCGGTACTTGTCTTTCTCCTTCTGACTTAGTTCACTTAGTATAATCCTTTCCAGTTCCACCCATGCTATTGCAAGCAGTAAGAGTTCATCATTTTTGAGTAACATTCCATTGTGTATATACAGCACATCTTCTCCCACCCATTAATCTGCTCTGGGCACTTAGGTTTTTCCGTAACTTGGATATTGTAAATAGTGCTACAATGAACACAGTACACATACCCATTTGAGTTAGTGATTTTGCATTCTTCGGATAGACACCTAGGAGAAGGATTGCTGAATCATATGGTATATACCTTTTCAAAATATTTTTAGACACTTCCAAACTGTTTTTCAGAGGGGGCTTGACCTGTCTACATTCCTCCGACAGTATGCAAGTGTTCATTTTTCTCTGCATTCTCACCAATACATACCGCTCTTTGTCTTATTGATATAGGCCAAAAATGTGAATTTAAATAAGTATTTGGTTAGTACCTGAAGCATTAGTGGTAACTTCTGAATGAGTCATTTGGGTAGAGTATGGCACATAGTATTCCTATTCTTTTGGACTCTGTTGGTAAATATAAAATGAAACATTGTCATAAAAACAGAATAGAGTATAATTAATAATATATGCCACTAATATATATATCATCAGCAATACATGTATTTTACAATGACCAAATACTACATGACAATTACTATAAAATACTGGGCAAATTAGTTCAGGAAATTGTGGTTAGTCTCTATGAAAAGAGTTGATGAGTTCTAGCTGGTTCTTTGTACCCAAATTAAACCATTCACAAAGAAAAATGGTTGGATAAAGAACTCAGCTGTCTTAACACTTCTTGTGCCGGCTATTTTCTGTGCCACCGCATGAATGGTATAAGCATTCAATAAAACACACACAGCTCATGAACT
Source organism: Scalopus aquaticus (assembly GCA_004024925.1). Lineage (NCBI taxonomy): Eukaryota > Metazoa > Chordata > Mammalia > Eulipotyphla > Talpidae > Scalopus > Scalopus aquaticus. The sequence continues at coordinate 106,293 of PVIJ01003790.1, read as the reverse complement.
ACTGGATATATTTTAATGAAATTTTAAATGCATAGAGACTAAAGCTTCTAGACTGAGTACGATCAAAGAAATAGCGCCTAAGAGTTCCAAAGAAATCCACTGTGGCGTGAAAAACTGGAGTGAGCGGAGCAAAAAGCGTTAACTCCTTTTCTCTTCACCTTTCTCTATCCTTAGAATAATTTTAAAATTCTTGTCAATTAGGCCGGCAAAGGAAATAAACAACTGTGTTCCAATTAGAGGAGTCAGAAAACAGTAATGACATAGAAAAGCATATTCCAAATTTTGTCAATGACTTACCTGTTAGTAATTACATTACAATGCATCTGTGACATAATTTTTTTAATCCATAATGTTGGTGAATGAACTCTTTAGTACTAGTCCACAAACCTTTTAGTAACATTACCAGAGTAAATACAGAAGTTGAAAGTATTTAAAAACTTTTATAGAAATTTGACAGGATAAATTTATGTTTATTGATTCTAATAATTAAAAAATAGGGTTTATATTTTATACAATTGATTTTTTAATTTCATTTTATAGTAGTTGTTTTTATTTCATTTAATAAAATATTGATTGTACAACAGATTGGAAAAGAACTTGATTCTTTATAATTTATGGTTAAGTAATCTAAGTTTGGATTCCTGTTAAATGGAGGCTGGATAGAACAGAGGTTAGCAAATTACACCTCAAGGAGGCATTATTCCCTTCAGTATAAGAGGAGGTATTTAACTTAACACTACCTACATTCACCCCTTTCTTATATTAAGGACATTGATTATCTTAGTTCTTGATACCGTCATATGTCTAAATAATTCACTAAAATGTTTGTTTCCCAGCAATTTTAAACAAATCTTGATGACCCAACTTGTTAAGGCACCTATTGTTTCTACATGTCCATTTTCTAGTTCTTTCTGTCATCTTCTGTCAGCTTTATCAGTACACAGGCAAAACTGACATTTGCATTCAGATCTATAAATGTAATAAATCTTTTTAAAAATTATTTTTAGCACTTGAAAATAAATACATGTATTTACTTTTCATCCATATCCCTAGTTTAGTAATTTCTTCAAGGATATGCTTAAAATTCAAATTAGTTCAGAAAGACTCAATCCTAGGACATTTTTTTTTACTATTGGGAAAGAGACATTTTGTCAAAGACATCTCCTTGAAGACAAAAACCTATTATTAGTTATTTACTGGGCCCTATAGACATACCCTGTATTTATGTTGCTTTTTTCATTATATTATCTTTTGGTCTTTTTCTTCTATTTCCTGGGAAATTTACTCTATTTTATTTTTCAGCTGACTAACATCTTCATTAGCTCTGGCAATCTCAGTTTTAATTTCCAAGAACTGTTTGTTATTCTCTGACAGCTCTTTTCTCATAGCATCTTCTTCTTATTTTATGCTTATATGTGCTGTCAAATTCCTTAAGACATTGGAATTGCTTAAATTTATTTCTCTAATTCTTACTTTACTAGTTTTGTTTTCCAGATAAATTGTCCAGAATTGTCCTTATTGTTTGTGATGTTTCTCTTTTGCGATCCTGGTATCCCACAATGTCCAGTGTCCTTGCAACCTGGACTATAGTGGTATCTTCTATGGTCCCCCTACCATCTTCCTGATCAAATGGGGCATTGTAGATAGGATTTGTAGAGCTTGAGTAGAGCTATGTGGGACAAGAAGAGAACACTCTGTCCACAAAATAAAGGCTTCTTTGAGGTGTCCACAAGTCACTAAAGAATTTCTAAGACAGTGGGAGCAAAGAAATGCTTCACTCTGACTTTGCCTAGACTGTTTCCTCCATTTCAATGCATTCGAACAAGAAGATGGTATGGGAAAAAAGCTAAGGTGTGATGAATACCCTAATTTCATGAAACATAATGATAACCCAGATGGACTGACCTTCTAGATAGATCTACTACTCTGAACATGTCCAGATGTGACAGAAAATCTGTGACTCACAGGTCCTTTGTACCTACTGACAACACAGGAGGGCTGCATTCTCTAGGTAGTCTGATCTAAACCCACTAAGAGACTCAGTCTACTTGTTCCTTATACAAAATGACAGTTCTCGATACAAAGTAAGATAGACCACTCCAGCTATATCACACATACTCCAGAACCTTTGAATTACCCTGTTCACCTTGCTCTGGCTATCAATTTTAGGGGCAGGTTGGCCTGAGGTCATTAGAACCATATTTTACTTACTTTTTCTTTTTATAAAATGTTTAGAAATATTTCCCTAAGTTTCTACTTGGAGAAGATTTCACATACTCTTTCAGGGCAGTGAAAATTTTAGCATTCCCTGATCAGGAAAAAGCTCCACCAATGTGGAAATGTTGACAATGATAGATGAAAGGTCAGTAACAGTCCCAAAGAATTATATGCATTTATAGGGTATATGTAATCTTTTCTACATTAATCTAGCAATTTCCACTAGTATGGAAGTTTTTAATATCTGTCATTATTCTGACCATAATAAGGCCTTTAATAATAATTTATACCATTATTTCTAAGTTTGCAATCAAGCTTACTTCAACAGAATTTTCTAACTCCTTCCAAAATGTGTGCTTGTTATCACTCACCAAATAATGTATTGAAAGAACAAAATGGCATTTATATAACCAATTACTAAATCAGGGATATGAATAAAATGTAACATAAATAAACAAACTAATAGCAATTTAAAAAACTCTATGAAAAAAAATGTCCACAGAAGTCTAAGGACTACTCTGATTAGGGCAGCTGAAATTACTTTCACATGGCCGACAGTGAGAATATATGATAAAGATGATTAATTTTTGTGAATAAACTCTTTCATTTCACACTGTTAAAATTATTTATTAAAACAATTTTGAAAAGAACAATATCCTTAAAGCATTATGAACTCTATCTAAAATGAGTTTAAAAAGATGAGTTGAATAGACCATTCATTGTTTCACTGCTCTTACTCCGTAATTTAAAAGATACGCATTTTAGTTGTCATTAATACTGTTAATATGGGACACCATGTGTAATCAAAGACCCTTGGTTGAAAGAGTATGGACAGATGTACAATTCAACAAAAATGCCTATTATACCTATCACTTAATATGTAAAACCTGATACACTTATGATATCTATTTCCCATTTTCTTCTACTCTAGCAGCTGTCTGAATTTCAAAATGCCTTCTATTATTCATTTTTATGATGCCTTGAAATCTCTATAATCACTTACAATTATTCTTGTGAATCCAGTTATTGTTATATACTACTTACCACACTAATTAGACTAAACCACACACCACGGCCTGTTATACGAAATCGTATATGCGTAGTGTTTTCTGGGATGGAATGACTTACTTTCATGGAATTAAAATCATTATAATCTAAGTTTAAAGGAAAGAGAATGTTCTAATAACTATTATCTTTTTTTGACAGATTGTCAAATCATTTGGAGCCATGTGATGGCTATAAGTACATAGCAATCAAAAACAGTACAAATGCTTTCATTTTAAACATTGTAATTTGTTTCATTTTATTATAAAGTTTATCTTGACTAATGAAACTAATGAAAAATAAAATCAGTATGATTTTCTGCATTATGGGACTCATTAGTTGAAAGAATATCTTTATTTTGTAATGTATACAATCAAATAGAATACAGAAATGATATACTCTTGTGATATGGTCTTAAAATTTCACTAAAGTTGTATGAAAATGTTACACAAATTATATTTTTTCAATGATCATTTAAAAACATTTTAAAGATCTCTTCTACATCAGACATTTGTCTATAGAGAAAAACTATTAATAAACTACTCTAATTTTAAAGTAGATGTCAGTCTAATTTGAAATTAAGGAGGCACCCAGTAATATCCCTGAAAATAATTTACTTTCAAATCATTAATTTCATTATGCTTTCAAAGTCTAAGTTGTGATTTCCTGTAATGTTTGTGGACAAAACAAACAAGACTGTTTGGATATGTTACCTTTATCGCTGTTGGGTATATATGTAATGCATAGCATACATAATATAAATATTTTATCTTTATAACATTTTGGCACAAATATTAAATATAATATATATCATATACATTTGTAGGGTATACTTACTGTTTTCAAATTCATCTAACAATTTCTATCAGCATAAAAGTTTTTTAAACCTGTCATTATTTTTCCCTAATAAGGCTTTTAATAACAATTTTATACTTGTTTTCAGACTGTATTTTATATCTATAATATTATAACATATACCAATATATTAAGATTTGATTTAATAATTACTGAATTAAGCAGAAATAAAAACATGGAAAGACATTGAAACACTTATAGAACCAAAGTAGGACATGGAGTTCAGGCTCTAAAACTTCATAAAAAGCAAAGGATTAGAAACCTCACTCAAGGTCAAACCAGAGCAACATTATTAACATAAGGTGGCTCTAAAGGGCGTGATGCTCTTTCCAAGGGACTCAATACTCCAGAGCTAGTGCTGAGATTTTTTTTAAAATCAACTTTGTTACAGTCCAATTTATATAAAACAATATAAATAGCATTATATACAATTAAATGTTTTGATAAATGTATACAATTTTGTAATCACCATCCAACCCATCCTCAGAGGCCTTTCATAGCCCAGGGAATTTGCTTCATAGTCCATTCCCAGCCCTACATCCAGACAGCTGATCTCTTTCATTTTTGAGTAACCTGTGCTAGAACTTTATGTAAGTGAAAGGATACGCTACATAGTGTTCTGTGTCTGGTTATTTTCATTAGCATAATGTTTTGAGAGTCATTTATATTGCTGTGTAGAACAGTTGGTAGTTTCGTTATAATGCTGAGTAGTATTTTATTATATAAATGTATTTCAGTTTGCTTATGCATTCATCAGTTGATGGAACTTGGGGTCTGCTCTACCTTGAAAATATTATGAATAATGCTACCAACATTCTTGTACAGGCCTCTCTATGAACATATGTTTTAATTTAACTTGGGTAAATACATAAAAGTAGAATTGTTATGTCATGTTTGAGGCGTATGGTTAACTTGATATGAAACTGATGAACAGTTTTCAAAAGTCATTGTATCATATCACAGTACTGCTATTCCAACCTTTGGAGTCTAATGGGAATAATTAAAATATATTTTGTTTCAGATCGTGTTTCAAATGTTTTACTCATTTAATTCTTATAACAATTTTATGAGGTAGAGATTCTTATTTTTCACGTTTTACAGATGCAGAAGCTGCAGTTCAAAGAAGGTCCAGTTGATACAGAAATAGCAATCAGTTTAGACAGTCCCCTGACAGCATAGGAATAAAATTATGCAATTGGCAGAGTCTGCTTCATGTGCTCAACTTATTCCTTAGATGCCAAGAAGAGGGAGGTTCTAGTTGTTTGAGCTTCATAATCAGGGTGTCTCTTGAGATAGAAAGGGCTTGAGATGTTGGATACCAGAAAATTGGAAGATGTCCTCTAGGACATTGAGGAAGGGGTTTGGACACAGAACCAGGGAAGGCAAAATCAGTTAAGGTCCCTGTGAAGGTTTCTATTCAGCATTGTTTGCCAAATAACCGTGAGAAAAGTAATGAAACATACAGTATACAGTAAAATAAATAATAAAATAAATTCAAAGGCATTTTGCTACTGCGTAACAGCCAATCATTTATATATCAAATTCCTTTTAAAATTTATGCATGTGTATATGACTGTATTTTAGCATAGAGCAGAGTTCTCATGTTTTGTGAATAATAGCGTCTCTCATAGAACAAACAATAATGTTCATATATTTGGCAAAAGAGTGTTACTTGAAATACATTTTACATAATTCAAAGCACTTTTCTTGTCAACTATATATTACACTAAACATTTATCTGTGAATGTTCTCTATTCTAGAATATTTAGATATTGCTTTGAAAGAATCTGAATATGTAATTTTTTTAAACGCTGGAAAGTGGTGTAAGATATAAAAAGATAAAGACATGATTAGAAACTAGAGAAAGGGGGAAAGGAAGAAGAGAAAAACAAAGAGCATCCAAGGAATTGGATGGATTCTGAGAAATCTTTCTTGTTTTATACTTTTGATTTGTGCTCCTATTATTCATAGTTGTGTATGTGCTGAGAGTAAGGGTTGAGTGGAAAGAAGTAAAAGAAATAATTAAGGAGAAGAAAATGAGTTTAGCTTTAAAGATGGAGGACTCCTTGACCATAAGTAGATAAGGTCACCAGTCTCTCTCAACAAGGTAGACAGTTTGCTCTGAAAGACTTCTGTAACAGAATTTTCTCTGTTCTAACTGAGCTCCCAGGGATAACAGCAAAATCCAGGATGAATCTCATCACCTACTGCAAAAGCAAATATTCTCCCACTAGGATATATTTGCCAAATTGAATCATTCATGATCCCTTCCTCTTTCCTCTTGTTAACTGTTCCCCAATTGTAATGTTCCATGAAGCACAGCACTTTTGTGGGAGCTAATCACTTGTCCTCCCCTGCCCTGGAATCATAGTACATTTGGGAGCAAATGCAAATTGGGGAAATATTTCTGTGGATTTCCTGGAAAGAAGATGGATAGTTTTCCCATGAAGTATACAGTAGCAGAAATAATTTTCTCCTTACTGAGTGTAGTTAAGTAAGCATGTATCTTCTGCTAGCAACCCAATTCCATCTTTTGACCAGGAGAGTTATAGATTAAAGCAAAAGCCAGATTTGGATTGTGATAATACTGTAGAAAACAGAGAGAAGAGATGGGATAAATTTGTCTTTGGTAATATCATATGCCACTTGACCATATCTTGAGATCTCTGAACGAGTGATTTCCCTTCATCCCAAGAAAATTTCGATTTAATTTATCATTATATGCAATAGATTTACAAATAATATGTTCTCATAGAATGACAACTTCTACTCATTTCATTCAATTCTCAACAGAGAATTTCCATTTCCTCTTTCCCATTATTTTAAAGAAAACAACATACCTTGAAATTATACCTCTTTGTCTATTCAAGTTCATAGTTTCACATCATATAATGCAATTTCACTTCATTCAACTAGATTTCATATATCTACTTTTGAATTTTAGTTTTCATATTCCATCACGCAACTAGGCAATTCTTTGTCAACACTGGTTATTTCTTCTCTCACTTTCATTATAAATGGAACTTCTAGCTCCTACTTCTCCTTTAGCAATGTTCTAATCTGAAATATAAAATTCCTACAAGGGAATCAAGTAACTTACTAAAGTTACCATTTATCTTAAAAGGGTAAGAGACATAAACTCCAGTGAAAGTAAGTTTACATGATGGAAGAGATTAATACACGAAAATGAGCAAAAATTGAGTTAAGAGGTCCTGTTAAATAGAAAATAAAAACAATCATTTTATTACTATTGATATTTAGATTAGAGACAGTTTTACCTTTTGGTTACTAATGAAATAAAATATATTCATTTACTAAAAGATTCTGTTTTTCCAATTTCCTTGTCTTTTTCAATTTCTTAGTTTCTTAATATTTGAAATTTCAGTGTATAATTAGAATGTGAAATCGGCTTGTGTATTTTCATTAAAATATTTTATGAAAAGCTTTAATAAAGGTATAGATCTGAAAATGTTGGCTCTAGACAAAGGGCTAAACAATAACAAATTAAAATGAAAATTACTAGCAACAACTATCCTAAAGCAATGGCCCATGGACTCATTTGGAACTATGAGCATCTTCTAGGTTCTAAGAAATGATCACTTAAATCATTAATGTCCTATTTTAATTCTTATACTTCTATTGTAAATATTAAAATTTTTGATATTGAGGGAAAAAACAGGTTTCCTTATATGATTTCATCAAAGGTAATTTTATTCCTTATCAAAGGTAGCTCCATTCTTTGTATAACTTAGTGTTGTTGTTGTTGTTTTTAAGCAATGGAATTAGGGATCAGTGTAGATAGGTGGTCTGCAGATACAGCTATTCCAGTAAAATACAGCAGTCATGGAAATAAGGCCAGGGTCCTCTGCTTCAGAGTGGTTAATGCCTAGCTGAGTAAATGTAAAGCCAGAAGAAAATTAAGACTGAGTTTGCAGCTTGCTTCTATGATTCTGTGTCTGTATATGTATGTGTATTTTGAATGTCTTAGATCAGAGAAAGAGACCATTTAATAAATGCATAAGAAGGGCTTAAATATCTGAGGAAATAAGACAATATTTACTTTGTATATATCTATAAATTATAACTATTTAATTACAAAAGGTTCTTTGGTACATGGAAAATATTTAAAAATGGAATATATTCTCAAAGTTAAAAGTATGTTTTGTGTGTGGGATTAGACATTTTTGTGATAATAAGAAAGAATTGCCAAAATGGATGGAAAAAAACTCAACTTCCATACAAATATATGTTAAGAGCTTTTCTAGTATTGTAAATGGATTTGTGTTCAACAACTGTGATTTCTTACTTCTAACTGATACATTATATACATTTTTAGAGGGAATGGTCAAACTGGAGAAGGGCTCTAGATACAAGTGACCCCAAAACCAGTGGAATTACCTTGTTGAGTCAAAGTAAATGAAACACTTGAGCATTTTTTTGGATGTCTTCATAGATGAGTATATGCAAATATAATGAGACATACCCCAGCAAAGAAATCTCTTCTAAGAAGGCATTGTTCTTGTCCCAATATAGAATAATGGATCCATTCCATTGTACTCTTCCTTCAATTTCTGTATTTTGCAATTATAATAAAAAGAGTAGCCACTGTGATTAGAATTCATTATAATAATAATAAAGTATATTATAAAATCACTCAATATATCAACTGCTGGCAGATTAAAAAAAACAGTACTTTTTCAATCAAGTTAAAATACTTCTTAATTAAGATATGTTTATGATAGATACCCTTTTCTCTTTCCTTCTCTGTCCATGTATAAGAAACTAATCCTGGTTGATCAGATATTTATTGCTAGTAGTAAACCTTATGCATATTTTTAAGAAATTCTTGGAGCTGGTGAGTCTTTGCAAAAGGAGGCATTTATGTTTGACAGGGATGATGGTGCTTGACTTGGGAGGCAAATGAAAATGTTTCACAAAGTGAAAAAAGGACCCCACAAATGAGTGAAGGAAGGGAAGAGCTTCATTGAGGAGAAAATGAGTAAGAGAGCCAGGTGAAAATAGAGAAGGGTTTGTGAGAAGACCTATTAGCAGAAACAAATTAAAATAAATCATTAGACACCCAGTGTGATTATACAGTAATGAGATAAATGTTCCTATCTGGTTTATGGAAATAACATCTTACTTCAGAATCACACCATGCTCTTAAATCTGCTCCTATTTGTCTCGTGCTGATCTTGATAGCATCGCATATCCAATTAGGCAAAATCTGAAAATACAAATGTCCTAAATTATGAACTTCTCAAGGGCAAAACAGTCATTCATAATTATATACCCAATCCTTAATATAGTGTCTAGCACAAGGGAGACATTCAACATATATTTAGTGAGTAAATTATATTTTAAATGGAAAAATAAATATAATTGAAGTTATACTCAAAATTTAATTTTAGAGGTCCTCTCAATTTTCTATTTTTCCTGAGTTTTAGCTAATTTAGTCCACATTGTTAATTCATCTTACTTTGAAACTATTTATGTAGGAAAAGCATAATTTTAATTAGTTTTAAGAAATAAGTAAATAAATGTTACCAAAAATTATTGAGCTCCATTTTTTTTCTAGCACTGAATATTATAGTAGAAAAGCCTTGACCTTGGATTCATATTCTGGGTTTTAAATTTCATCACCACTTATAACATACTGATCAAGTTATTTAACAATTCTTAGTCTTGAAATGGGTATAAAATGACCTAAATTATTATTAGAATTAAATGAGAAAAGATAAGACAACTGTATTCCATTCTTCCTTTCCTTCTAACTTTTGAGGGGATTTACTGATAGGCATTAACTATTTTTATAATATTTTGAACAGAAATTTATTTATATTTAGTTGAAAATTACTGTTTTCCTACTCCTTCTTTGAAGATGTAGCAGAAATACTTTTTCTCCTACTCAACTTATCTCTAGTGACCAAAAGTCTACTGCTATTTTTTCTTTTTCAGAATTCAGATACCCATTTATTTTGCTAAAATAGAAATTAGTGTTTGAGGTTTATATTCCTATAGAAACATTTAAATAATATTCTAGAAGGAAGAACAAAAGTTTTGGAAATGTGTTATTATTGCTTTTCATTGTCATTACCTATCTGACTGTCAAGGTAACTCTAGGGCGTCATTTTCCATAAAGAAACCTTCACCCAGTCAGGAGTTATTTGTTTCCTGAACTGCTTGTGTTCCTGTTCAGTTTGGTTTTGGTGATACCCAATGATATTTTTATTTAATTAACACAATTATATGAAAGGTCAGTGATGAATCTGGCTAGGAATATAAAAACAAATAAGAGTCAGGAGAGAGAAAATGTAACTATAGGTAATATGACATTTAACATGAAGCTACATTTAATTTAGGTGCATTTTTATAATTTAAATTCATTATCTCTGCTACCTCTACAGAAGATTGTGAAAAATTTTGCTATATTCAATTTTCTTAAGTTTGCAATAAAGAACAACTGAACTTCAACTATTTCAAAATACTATTTAGAATCAAATACCTGCGTTATTTTCTTTTTGAATCTTTTTTTTTTGTAGTCTGTTATGCAAAATTGAGATTAATTTTCATGAATAGTCTTAGAACTTAATCTCACCAAGGTCAGAACTAAAATACTTAAAACACATCAAATGATTATCAACCTTATGTTATTCTTTTCAGCTGTCATTATCTATTACTCACCTCTGTTCATATAGAATGAGTTTTTCAATTCAAAATTGAAGCAAGTATTATTGAGCATGCATTGTATTACAGTGGAATCTTTCATTTGTCCTAATAGACTTTAATAAAGTTAAAATTCTGTAAGTTGCCTAGAGGTGAACCCCTTCCCCTTTCAGCTTATATCTCAATGTAATACATTTTAAGGCAAATGTAATATATTAGTGTGTATAGTATCCTTCATTCAAAAATAGATCCTTATTAATATAATAATTCATTTATACTTGTGCTTTTTGTAAACACAAAATACCTCTCTTCCATGTCATCACCCACAAATTCATAATGAACATAGCTTATCTATTAATAGATTTTGAAAATGAAGAATCCATTAGTTCCTTGATCACGCCTGCCTGGTACACTTAATTTAAAATGTTTAACTATGTAAGTACTGTACTATTTTTTAAATAGTTTTTTAAATCCATTTTTTAAATATATTATTTTAACTCATTACTCTTCAAACTCTGCTTCTGCTCTAACATCAGAAAATACGTGACTAGTAGGTCTTCCTTTTATGTGGTTTTCCATTTAGCTATCCATATTTTCTTTAATAATTGAAAATGGCAATAGCAGTATAATAGGATACAATTAAGATAAAGAGATGTAGAGACTCAAGGACATAGTGAACAAAATTGAAATTAATATTAAAGGCTGTAACTGACATTGTTGCATATTTTCTCTGAAACTTGCTGTAATGATTTTAAAAATGTGTATAAGTATCATCATCTTAGGCAAAGTCCAATTGAAAAAGTCAAATATCCTGCAAAGGAATAAATGGAAATTCAACTTATGAACTTGTAGAATACTTTGACACAGACCTTGATAAGTGAAATTTATATATTAAGTTGCAGTCATTCTGAGTAGAAATTACGGATCATTGAATTCTCATGTAAGTCTATAGTGCTTGCAATCTCTGTATCAATACTAGGGAAGGATAAAAATAGATAAATTATAATTTTCCTTTCTTCACAAAATGAGAGGTGGATAGTCATTGAAATGTCACTTTTGCTGTTTATTTTTAGGCATGAAGTAATCCTTTAAGAAGGTGGCACGTGGGCATATGTATATTATCACAATTAATAGTTTACTCTTTAATAGGTTTTCAAACATCTCTTGGTACCTCTGGAATCCATAGCCCCCCAAATGATAAAAATTGAGTTTTGGCTTATTTAAATATATGATATTCATTATTGTAATTTTGATTGTTATAGGCAAAATAAAACCAAAAATTATGTAAGATCATCGCATGTGTGTATGTGTGTGTGTGTGTGTTGCTTCAAACTGCTAGCATCATCCTCATCATCCTCTGTAGAGTTTGTGAAATTTCTATAGCAGTGATCACTCTATTACAAATGGCTAAAAAGAAAGGAACCAAGCCTCTGCATTATGAAACATAGTCAAGAGGACCATTTAGCTGGTGGAAATTGACAAATAACAGAGGAATTCTTCAGTTGCCTTTCAGAGCAGGAGTGTATGGACTCTTTCTGGCTTTATCATTTCCATTGAATAATTAAACTGTTCCCTTCCCACAGAACCTGGAAGAGAAACAGTTTAAACCAGAAAACTTAATTGCCTTCATGTACCAGGAAAGGTCTAAGCCAGAAACTTATGAAGCGATAAGGAAATTTTTCTCCAGGCTCTTGTTTGTCATCAGTATGTGAAGTGATGCAAAAACTGAACGATGCATTTTCCTGGTGAACTGTGAGGAGCTTAGAGTAGAGGAGAGAGAGGCAGGTCTGACCCAGATATCATCCACCCCCTTCTTCTCATAGACCTTCCATATGTTTGCTTTCACCATTTACATCAAATGACTAAACATCAATCATGCCTACATTCAAATGCAAATATTAAAGCATATCCCAAAGTAAAATATAAAATGGATTTTGGGCCACTTGGTGACTTAAATTATCTGCTCGATTGCTTCCATCCATTAAGGTAGATAATAGAGAATTGACTGAACATCTTTTCTATACAGAAACGATCGAATTAGGCTTTCCATCTACAAAAATGACTATCACAATCACTGAATGGATTTAATGCTTACCATAAATCCTTCTTGAAAATATGTATAAAATAAATAGTAACTCCTTGAGGTTAATTTAATGGCTGGGGAAAGGGAAATGAAATGCCACAATGTTTCAAAATTATAAGAAAATAAAACAATTAGTGGGTTACCCAAGCTCTAGGAGTACCAAGGTTGCACTATTAAGCAAACATAATTTAAAGTTTTCTAAACACCAATAATCTAGCCACCACACCAGATCTCAATATTCATGAAAACTTTTCATACAAAGCGAGGTAGATACAGAATACAGACATGAAAACATTCTCTAAAGATAATTCCATTCTAGAAAACACATAGCATATTTTCAAAAGGTCATCTTTAGTAGGAACTATGAAGAAAGCATCTTTGAACCAACGAAAGCATAGCAATTACATTCTCCTTGGGGACTTTTTACTTTAGGATGAATACTTTGCTCTATCAACACACATAGTTGTACTTAAAGACTACACTTCTGGCAAAAAAATAAAAAAGAGGACTTGAATCATATAAAAAATTAATCAGAGCTTCCATTTAACCTCTCTCTCTCTCTTACACACACACACACCAAAGATTGTATTTACTTGCTTTATTAAAAATATCACAAACATGAAGCCATGAAGGTGATTTAAGTATTTCTTCCACATCTTTAGATTAATATTTTAAAGATAAGCAGGCTATGTGTTAGCTTGGGGAAATCTCCAATATCTTGACTTCCACAATTGTGTAGCCGGAGATGCTTATAGGTCATTACCCTCTCCATCCTATTTTACAAGTCGGGATGCAAGACACAGAGAACAATCAATTTCACTTGTTCTATTTTGCACAAGTAGATAGTAGAAGAGCCCAACTGAGCATAAGTCCCATTTCTGCTAATAAAATTATATTAAAGATATCATAAAACTTTGGGAAACAAATGTGTTGATCAAAAACCTACTCTGCTTTGTTTAGTAAGTTTTTGGCCTTTTTTTTTTTTTTACTAATTTCAATCTCAACACTATATACAGGTTCAAATTTGCTTTATCTGGCTAACTTTCTACTGTACTATTAGTTGCTGAGCTTATGTGTGATGAGGAACATTATATTTATTGCTGGCTCAACAACTTTCCAAATATCCAGTGAGAATGTCGTCAATACAAGTGCCCTAGAATGTGATATTATAAGTGAGGGCTGCATTTTGTTCATATTTGTAGCCTAAGCACTAGCCATATGTGGTGGCTTAAATGAATTAATATTAAATATTTAAAATTCACTTTCTCTGTCGTGCTAACTGCCTTTCAAGTTCTCAATAGTTTGAAAGAGCTCAGCAGCTCAGGTGTGGCCAGTGGCTACTGGATCTGTATGCAAATATGGAATATCAACAGAATTTGGAGCATTCTTTGTACAGTGCTTGTAGGCTTGAGCAATAAAAATACAATGTTAGGGTGGAGATAATGAGAGATAGTAGACAGATATATAGAGAATATAGATATATAGGGAGATAGGAAAAAGGGACAAAGGAGGAGGAATAAAGGAATAAAGGAAGCGGGGGTGGGGGGGAGAGGAAGGAGGAAGGAATAAGAAATGGGGATGAGAGAGTTGGCTGATAATTTGAGTGTATTGTAGGTGTGTTCTGCTACTGGGTAACTGTGTAAAATGTTGGCTCAGCAAAACTTTTCTAAACCTTATAAAATATGAATCAAATCCACAGTACAGCAGTGCAGAGAAGCCATGACTTATTACATGTAGCCTCCTCACCTCAATTAATACAATATATCCACCCTGAAGTTGGTGCTTTGCAGCAGAATGAAAAATAGTGGCCTTCAAATTCCTCATACAGAAAAGAAAAAATAACAGTAATGATAATTTAGTACATGGAAACTCTGACACTTTTTTGGTGGCATATGAATACAAAATCAATAAAATGTTTCTACATCTTTGGTTTTAAATCTATATTTATAAACTTTTCTTAAATAGTATATACTGTTTTCTCATTGTTCCCAATTCTCTGACATTTCATACTTGTTTTTAATATCTAATTATTATAGTACCCATGGAATTAATTGAAACATTTCACAAGCCATTTACCCAAGCCAGTATGCATCTGTTATAAAGTATCATATATTAGCAATGAGAATTATGATCTCTGTCTAATAACTACATGCAGGATTTTTTTTATGTTTAGTAATATAAAATATTAAAAAAATTACTTAAGTTACATAACCTATGTGGACAGATGGGCATTCTCCTTTACTAGAGTTGTATAGTTATCCAAAGAATAGTTTCAGAGGTATTTTGTCAGTCCAGTTGGAAATCACCCATGGGCCGGCCAGGTTGGCTGCTTCATTGGGCTCCTACAGTATCTAGAATTCAAGCTTGTAATCATCATAGATTGTTCTGGTAGTGATTGGCAATTTCCTGTCGTACAATAAAAAGGACCATAAACTATAAGCAATGTCATATAGGAAAGCTTTTATTAAACATTTAAATCTATATTGAATTTTTGCTTTGATCCTATAATTTAAAATTATTGTTCAAAACAAACTAGTCTAATGGGTATATATTGTATTTCCCCGCCCCCCCCAGGATTGGCGGTACTCTCATGAAAATATAGCCAGTTTCAGAATGTAAGTTTTCACTTACATGCATCAGCATAATGAAATATCTTAAAAAGTCAAAAACATGACCCACAAGGCAAATTATACCAATATTTGTGAAATACTATCCAGCCTCAGATCTATTTCCCTTTCCAGTAAAGAATGTTCTCAATCCAAAGAGCTTCTTGAAATTGCTTCCTGTAAGAAGGTAATATTTTAGATTCTATCACTGTTCTGTAAGGGTGGTATGTTAGAATTTTATCCAATTATGCCAACTGTATGAAAATTCCAGAGATATGATAGATACAGTTTCTGATTATATGGAATTTGGAGTTTAGTTGTGGATGTAATCATCAAACACATTATCACAAAAATATCCATTCCATCAAAAATATAGTAGAATAATATTATATGCATAAATATATAAATTTTTAATAAGAATGACAATTACTAACCCCAAGAAGAGTGTGTCATAAATGAATCGGTGGACCTTACTAGACAGAGAGATCAGAGAATGCCTCTTAAATAAGTAATAGTTGAGTAGGTATTTCTATGGGAAAAGAATAGGAAAGTACATTCCAAAAAAAGGGAACAGTATGTGGCAAATGGAGTCTACAATGTACTAGGAACTGAATGGGCATGTGCTAAAAATAAAGTGCGATTAAGAGACAGAGACTGGAAAAGGAGATGGGACGGAGCTGGCGAAGAGGAGAGCGTGAATGTGCTACTGTGGAGCAGGAAGTGAGCGTTCCTGACAGGTTCAGGTTGCGCAGGATTGAGGAACAGCCTGCGGAGGGTGGCTCGTGGCCAGGCAGAGGCAGCACCGGTGTAGAGTGAGTGATTGTGGTAAACCATAATGAAATGTGCTCTTGTAAATGAATGGAGGAGAAGAGGAGATGAAAGCTGTAAATAATGCTTTTGAAAAATTTGCCTTTGGAAATTGCAGATGAAATAACAGTTGCAGGGTGTAGTTTGTTTTATTTTAAGAATGGCAAATACTAAATGAGATTTAAATGCTAATAGAAATGGTCTGGCGGGGGACTGGATATAGAAAAGAATAGATATCAATTAAAAGCAAAATAGGTATCAATTAAAAGCAAAAGGAGTCTACAGAAAGGATTAAATTTCAAATAATTTTCTTTTAAACATTATACATGTAAATCCGGAAAAATATTCTACTCTGTGCTGTTTATGGAAATTGTCTTTGCAGTTCTTTCCTTTTTTCTAAATCATCTGGAGGTAGGTTGTTGTCCATATATTGTTCTGTAACGATTATCAGCAATCTTCATTAATAATTGCTTACATTAACTTTGCCTTCCCCTATTACTAATGTATTTCTGGGTTATAGCATTGCTCATATAGTAATAAAAGTTTTGTTCAGTTAAATTTTACTCTTAAAATTTTGTTTCATTTAATATTATGTATCTTTGCTAGGCAGAGCCTGATTCTTGGAACTGAAAGAGTTTATGCAGCTGAGTGAATCTCTAGATCCTCTGAATAGAGAGAGAGAGAGAGAGAAAAGAAGAAAGAGTAAAGAAGGGAAGGAGAGGGAAGGTGGCAGTTCAGTCCAGTCACCAGTTGTGGTTGCTGGGACCAGTAGAAGGGCATACCTGGAGTTGCAAGAAGATGAAACCGAGGGTGACTCTAAACCTCTGGGTACAATGTTTCAGCAGGCTCCCCTCCTCTCTGAGTCAGTGCCTAAGAAACAGCATGCAAGGGTTCTGGGTGATAATCCTTAAAAGAACTTGGCAACCAATTTTTTGTTGCCCATAAAAACAACCTGTAAAAGCAAGGTTGACATTTGAAAGACTCAGGAAGATACTGCCAATCTTCCAGAGCAGGACCTGAATAAATGATCAAACTTCTCTCGTGACACCAGAGTGTAAACAGTAAAACATTACTTAATGAATAAATAGGATTCTTCTATATCAGGAATCAATATGTCAAGTGTATAACTAAAACATTATTTAAAAAACAGGAACAGAAATAGAAATCAAGCATAGAGAGGAGGAGGAAGAGGAGAAAAAGGAGAATGGGTGAGAAGGGGGGGAAAGAAAACTTAGCTTTATGAACAATATACAACTTTAATGAAAGGTACAGAAAAATTCCCAAATATTTGGAAAGATAAACCACATCCTTAATAGGAAAACTCTGGGGAACTTTTGGAAGTGAAGTTTGAATTAATGTAGACCAGACAGTTCTATTCTAAATGTATAGTTCAGAGACAGTCTGATATACTAATATACAAAGAGATATCTTTATTATCATTGATATTATTATTGAGTACTTACCACAAAGATGTAATTGTAAACACAATATATTAATTTCATTTATTAGTTTGTACATATGAAAATGCTGCTGTTTGACTATTTTCGGCCTATAAAAGTCACAATTATATATCTTCAATCTGATACTTTTCTTAATACTCGTCTCAAGCAGATGTAATTATTTCCATCTTAAAATGGGAAACTGAGGCATGAAGAGATTAAATAACTTTGCCAAAGTTGCTTAGCTATTAAGTGGAATACTATATGTGAAATTCATGTAATCTGACACTTCAGTCCAGGTTCAAAACTGCTCCGCTATACCTGCCTCTCAGCCCGGAAAGAATATTCACTGCCAGGGACTTCAGGGCCACAAGTAGCTGAAAACAAAGTGCATGTTAGGTAATTGAAGAATGAATAAATAACTTAATGCATATTCATACAATAAAATGTTACAAAATAACAAAAACTGAATAAACTTACTCATAGCCACAATGAGTGAGAAAAAGGTTCTAGAAAAATATATGAAGTATGGCCACTTTGAATGCAGGTTGGAAACATATAGAACAGGGCACTTGAAGGGTAAAGATGTTTATGAAACATAGTTAAAACGATTCACGGGAATAGCAACCACCACATGAGCCTGGGTGTCAATACATATGCAGGAGAGTATAATTGGGGGAAGACTACAGAGGAAATAACAGCTGTATTGGAAATATTTTGGATTTAGTGGGGTGGTGTTAATTGAAATATCACTGCTGTGAACAGAACTCAAAGTTTAGTAAAAGAGAAATTTATTTTCTTTTAAAGATTTTATTATTTATTTTTGCATGGCAGAACTGGGGTATAGACGAGAGGACCAGGGTTGGGGGGTGAGCGGATTCACCAGAGAAAGAGTGGGGAACAGAACAGTCAGATCTACTGAAATACACTGCTAATAAGAGCAGCGGGGAGACAGGAGAGGTCTGCTGCTCCACGTGGGTCAGCTCCCTGGCTGGGGATGGAACTCAGGCTTCAGTGGTGGACCTGGGCTACGAGGTGGTAGCTCTGAGACTTAACCCCTAGGCCACTGGGAAGCCCTAAAAAAGAAATTTATCAATAAGATTATCCAGCATCAAATTGAGGATCCAGGCCTGGGAGACCCAATATGAGACTTCTCTTGCATGGTCTTTACCTTCAGATTTTTTTTTTGAAGATTTATTTATTTATACATACAAGCCGGGGTACAGGCCAGAGGCGTGGGGCGGCGAGAGGGTTCACCAGAGACAGAATGGGGAGCAGAACAGGCAGATCAGAAATACACTGCTGAGGGGAGCAGCGGGTGCGGCAGGAGAGTTCTGCCTCTCCTGTGGGAATCTCTCATGTGGGAATCTCCCTGGCCGGGCTTCGAACTCTCATCGCACGTTGCCGACAGCTCCACAGCGCAGCGCTCAACCGCTGCGCCACCAGGGAGGCCCTACCTTCAGATTTTTTAAAAATATTAAAAAATATTCATAAGTTACATTTATAGAAAGAATACATAATTATTTTTTCTTAACAACAGCAAGACCTATAGTTAATGTCTAGCATTTTCAGTGAAATGAAGAGACTGGTTTCTAACAAATTTAATTGATAGGGGAAAAACACTGTTGATAACCTCACAGCAATCCCGTGGTCTTACAGATTAATTCAGTCAGAGCTGTTTGTATTGGGGGGTATGTAAGAACCAAAGATTGTTTGATGCTCTTATTCTAAAAAGATACCTATTGACATGAAGACACAGTTATCTCATGCTCTTTCCTCCTGCAACTTGCGAATATGACAGCAGCTCCATCTGTACACTTTTTCAGCAGTTCTGTTTCTTTCCTAAGGGTTCTTCACAGCGAATATGAATCACTGCTTTACTGACTCCTACTCTGGAGGTGGCCCTGGGAGGGTTTTGGTAGAAAATTTCCAAAAGAGCAAAAGGTAGAATTTTCCTTTTTAATTCTCACATGGGCAGGAGGATTTTGAAGTTGTAAGTAGGGATAAAATACAGGAGGTTCTAGCCCTCCCTCATAGACAGGGTCTGTCCAGAAGGAACCTGTATGTACCTGACAATGCACTTTTTCGGAAGGAATTAAGATGAAGGCCTCCCCGGTGGCACAACGGGTTAAGCACAACTCTATGAAGCTATCCACAGCCACTGCAGCACGAGTTCGATACCTAGACAGGGAGCTTCCCACAAAGCACAGCAGACCTCTCCTGCCTCGCCCTCTGCTCCCCTCAGCAGTGTGTTTCAGTCAATCTGCCTGTTCTGCTCCCCACTCTGTCTCTGGTGAATCCTCTCACCACCCCACACCTCTGGCCTACACCCCAGCTTGTATGCAAAAATAAATCTTTTTTAAAAAAGAATTAAGATGAACAAATCTACCTGTTGTCAGCAACACAGGATATGTTAGGGAGAAAGCCATTCTCCCCATCTTTACCTGGAGCCTAGGGGTTCTCTGTCACCACACCTGGGACTTCTTCAGCATCTAGATTTAGCATTCTGCAGTCAACAACCTTTTCCAGAGGGACAGATGAGAGGAAAAGCTGCCCCAGGTGGCTTCCCAGGGAGCCAGAGCAGGAGCACAAGTAAATGGTTAGGGAGGTTGTTTTGAGAACTCCTGAAAAAATCCTGGATGACTTGGGGAACCTAATTTCTGGTAACAGGAAGATTTATTATTTGTCTATTACAAGCAAATATATCTCATTGTGTGACACTGTTTATGCTGTTAAAATTTCAACTGTGTATTTTATTATAAAGAATGTTAGTAGTAACTTTCAGTGCTGGGCGGATTATTTTTTAGCAAGTTAGTAGATTTTTCTAGGTTGGTTTAATTGTTTAAATTACAGTGTGAGTACAGTAGGGGGACAGCAGGAGTGAGGGAGACAGAGAGAAACAGAGAGAAAGAACTTCAGTTCAACATAGAAATGGAGGGAACTGGAAGAGAAACAAAGACCCTTAACAGTTCTTCAGTCTGTTTTTCTAGAAGTAAACAATCCTTGATAGCGAAAACACAGCACTGAAACTTTAGAGCTGGAAATGAGCCTTAGATTTTATAAATTCCAATAAGCTCATTATTCTGATTAGGAAACAGTCTAAAGACTTCCTTAGAAGAAGAGTATCAAAGTGAACAGATTTCTGTTGAATGTCATGTGTTAAGTTAAAGCTTAATATATGTATTGTTAACATTTTCTGAGTCAAGTTTTCAGCAAATTAGTAGCAAATGAATCACCCATAATTACCCTTGTTGGATTAACGGGGACTGTTTTCCTACTTAAAAGGTAGGCTGGGGTCAATTTTATGGCAGTATTATTTATGTTTATGCATAAAGACATCTGGTGGCCTGAAATTTCCATTTCCATTTTCATTCCTTTTATGTTTTCACAGATTTGTACAAGTGAACAGAAATGTCTGTTTCCTGCTAAATCCATTAGAAACTGATATAGGAGTGAGAAGAAAGGAAGTGATGGAAAAGGTAAAGTATTAGACTTTAAAAGAATGTAGAATAACAAAACAGTCTATGAGAAATGTGGGTGAAAAGAATAATCCTCATCTTCAAAAAGGAAAAGTTAAGATACAAAAAGTTAAGTCAGGTGTGTGTTCTGTCCACGTCAGCCCCTCAGATGAGATGAAATACTCTTATTTGTATTTTAATTTGCATTTCTCTGATGGCTAATGAGGTTGAGCATGTTTGCGTGTTAATGCATCAGTTGTTTCCTTTTCTGAGAAATTTCTATTCATGTCTTTTGCCACTTATTACATTATTTGTTATTTTAAAAATTCATTGGTAAGAATTCTGTATGTGCTCTTCTTCCCAAACTTGTGTTGGTTTTGTGTTCTGCAAACACATTCTTTATGTCTGGGATTTGTTCATTCACTGTTGAATGGTTTCTTTTGATGAGCTGAAGTTCTTCATTTTAATGTAGTAGAATCTTTCTTTTATGATTAGTTCTTTCATGCCTTTTAATATCTTACCCAGAGGTAATTAACACATTCCTTAGAGTTTCTTTTTAAAGTTTGTAGTTTTGTCTGAAATATTTAGTTCTTTAATCTACCTTAAAATTATACTAGCAAAGGATGTGAAGTTGGAATTGAGTTTCCAGTTTTTTCTATCTGTCAGTGTGCTAGCACCATTTATAAATATCCCTCCTTTTAAAATGGAACTTCAAATCCCACTTCATTAATTATAAATTCTATACATGTGGACTTATTTCTGCAATTTCTATTCTACTTCCTTGACCTATTTGCCTATTTCCAGACAAAATTAGTGCTACCTTAATTACTGTGCTTTACAGTAAGTTTTGATACATCTGATGATAAGCCCCTGTCTTGCTTGGCCTTTTCCTCTATATATTTTAGAATCAGCTTATCAAGTTATATCAAAAATTATTTTTTATTGGAATTTCATTGAATCTGTAGATTAGTTTAGGAAGATGTACATTTTTACAATAGAGTACTTCAGGGCCTCCCCAGTGGCGCAGCGATTAAGCGCTGCGCTGTGGAGCTGTTGGCAGCGGCGACGCGAGTTCGACGCCCGGCCGGGGAGAATCCCACATGGTGCGGCAGACCTCTCCTGCCTCGCCCGCTGCTCTCCTCAGCAGTGTATTTCTGATCTGCCTGTTCTGCTCCCCGCTCTGTCTCTGGTGAACCCTCTCGCCGCCCCACGCCTCTGGCCTGTACCCCAGCTTGCATGTATAAATAAAAAATTTTAAAAAAAAATAGAGTACTTCAAGTCTACTTATAGTTTCCGAAAGGGAAGACATTTTCTTGGACCTGTAAGCCTGAGTTTAAGCTTTTTTAAAAAGTCATTTATATTTGAAACAGACTCTAATAAACCTGGACAGGACTAGTGTTTATAAAAATACGAAGCTGTTCTCTCTAGCAAGGGATGCTAAGGGGCAGTTGCTAAAACTGAGACACATTCTGTAAATCGCTGGTTATAGAGGTGCTTGTTCTTTGTGAAATTTGCAGAACTGTAAGGGGTTCAGCTTTAGATATTTTAGAGAACTTAATTCATCTGTTTTGAGTTTATTGACAGTAAAATAATGTAAAAGTTGTTATTCCAGGCCAGTAGAAGTTTAAGGTGTTCTGAGTTTAGTCATAATTCCTACATGGGATTAGTTTACTTTTTGAGCTACATTTCTCCGTAAATAAGTACATCTCTTCAAATGACTTTCATTTATTCATGCATTCCCTCTCACAGTGAGAATAATAAGTAACTGAGCTTAAAAGGGTCAAAACTTCAGAAGCCTTTTTTAGTTGGAATGAGAAGCTCAGGGTACACTTACAGTTTCAAAACTGGTCCAAAGTTCTTATTTTTATTGTCTGTATAGTTAAATGAGTGAAGCTTCCTGTGTCCTTCCGTTTGGCAGCAGCTTTTCCAGCCTGGTGGTGGGGAGAGTCTTAGCCACCTGATTGCCTACTCAGCCTCGGATCAAGCGGGCACAGGGGCATGAGCAGCTTGTCTGAGCTGGAGGCACTGAAGAGGTCCCTGCCCAGGGGAACTCAGGAAAGGACAATGCAACCTGGATGAGCACGGAGTATCCCCTCCCACAGTGCAGCACCCCTAAATCCCTACATATCCACAGGGCAAGAGTGTCAGGCAGTAGGAATTATAAGAGAAAGGACATGGGAGG
The DNA here is from genome assembly GCA_004024925.1 of Scalopus aquaticus. Taxonomy (NCBI): domain Eukaryota; kingdom Metazoa; phylum Chordata; class Mammalia; order Eulipotyphla; family Talpidae; genus Scalopus; species Scalopus aquaticus. The sequence goes on along the minus strand of PVIJ01003790.1, from coordinate 82,936 downwards.
GCATGTGTCTTGAGGAGAAAGTAGCTATTCCTGTCAGTGAAATGGATTCCCAGAGAGTTTGGTGTGCTGAGTCTCATTGGGGAGGAGAAAGGACCTAGAGAGAGTGAGAAGAGGGCAGAAGTCCTCACCTCCAAAAACACCTGCTCAGAAACCTGCATCAGATTAAGGCTTTCCTCCTTGGGCACACTGGAGACCAGACATTGGCTGCTGTTCCACACCGAGGGGCAATGGCATATTTGCGAGTTCATATCTGTGTCAGCTTTCCCGTGACTATTTGGGTGATGGTTCATACTTTCAATTTTTGCTATAATTACACTGGTCAACAAATTTTTACAAAAGTCATGTTACTGAAATAAAATTAGCCATTTCCTATCAATTTGTATGTGCTCAACATGAATATGACAGTCAAATTCAGATTTTGGGTCTAGTTTTTTTTTTTTTGTAATCTGCAATATGGATGTTTACATCATAAAATGCATGACAATAGTAATAGGCCTACAGTTAATACCTGTAAAAAATCAAGTCATAGACTGCTTCTTAGATTTCTTCCCTTGTCTCTTGTTCAGGAGCATCTCTAGAGAGTGTCCAGCAGTAGTCAGCCAGCATTGTAGTGGACCATTTTCCTTGGTATCTTTGTTCCATTGATGCGATATCTTGATGAAAACGTTGGCCATGTTCATCACTAACCATACCACAGTTTTCAGGGAAGAAATCCAGATGGGAATGAAGGAAGTGGATCTTTAGAGACGTATTGCAGCCAAGTTTCAGTTACTGCATCAGCATGTCTTCTATTACTGCCTTGTAGTTTTCTGCTCTAACATTCCCAAGAAAGTTTGTAGACACTAGGTGAAAAGCATTCCATGCTTGTTTCGCATCACCCTGCAGCAAGTTGTTGAACCGGTCATCTTGGAAGAGCTCTCGAATCTGAGGACCCACAAAAACTCCCTCTTTAATCTTTGCTTCGCTCAGTTGAGGAAATTTTTCATGCAGGTATCGGAAAGCTGGCGAGGTCCGGTCCACGGCTTTCACAGACTTCTTCATCAAACCTAGTTTGATGTGAAGGGGTGGTAGCAGGATTTGGTGAGCCTCAACCAGAGCTGGGTGCTGGATATACTTCTCTCCAATTGCTACATTTTGTCTGTAAGTCCATTCCTTCCACAAGTAGTGCAATTCACTGGCTCGGCTATCCCACTCACATAAGAAACACATGTATTTTGTATATCCCCGCTGCAGTCCCATTAAAAGGGCAACTAGCTTCAAATCACCACAGAGGTGCCAGCTGTACTTGTTATGCTCAGTGGAATTCAGTAGCTTCTTTAAGTTATCGTATGTCTCTTTCATGTGGACAGCATGTGCTGCTGGAATAGATGGAAAACGGTTTCCATTGTGCAAAAGCACAGCCTGAAGACTCAGTTTCGAAGAATCTACAAATAGTCTCCATTCTTGTGGGTCATGAGTGATTTCTAAGGCATTCATGAGGCCATCAATATTGGAACAGAATACCAGAGTCCTTTCCTTTCTGAAGAAATGCTCCAACTGCTGGTGGCGCTTTCAATATCAAGTAATTGTGACATCTTCTTCTAGAAGATTCTGTTGTTGGAGTCTTGGTCTTAGCAATTCTGCCTTGTTCTTGCATAAGTCCAAATCACAAACCAGGTCATTTAGTTCTTTCTGTGTTAGTCTGTGTGGGGTTGATGATGCACCACAGTGAAAATCTGGATTACTGCATGCTGATGGGACTGGAGAAGAACAGGTCGGCTCACCCTTGTCCTCATCAGATGAATCAAGAGAATATTCTGCTGGAGGTTATGGAATAGGAAGTCCCTCACCATGTGGGACTGGTTCTCAATGCGGACGGAATGTTTGGGTAGACTATTCTTAACTTCTTTTGCTTCATTATTCTGCCGGAAAGAGGAGGAATCAAGCAGAAGTACCAATCTTTTATGTGCTTGCTTGACTCTCTCCGCACCATGGGGACTGCAAACGGTATTCATGGTCCTTTGCCATTTAACCACTGTGAAAACTGTGTTGTGCATGTAGCACAGCATATATGTGGGGCCCAAGGCTTGTCCTGGTCACCAACCTTGCATCCAATGTAAAGATGATAAGCCTTCTTCACTTGAGAAGTGATACTTTTCTTCTGGTTGGCAAATGTAACATCCCCACAAATAGGCAGAAATTGTCCATGCTATTAATGCCCTTTGGAGACATTATTGTCTGTATTGTGCCTAAATGGATAAATTAATAACAGTTCTATGGAACAGTAGCTTAAACTGTCTCGCACATAGTCTGAAATATTTTCAATGCTCAACCTTTCCGACAGGGCTTTATGTAGTGCACTGATGACATCAGCTTACTTCAGCAGCCGCCTGGCAGTATTGCATTGCATCAGAAAATGATGCAATCAACTCTGGATGATGTGTGCATGATGGTATTATGCAATGCGATGCAATATTACATCATTCTAGGCTGATTTAGGATGTTATTGCAGTCCTACTGGCTAAATTTACACGGTGAAGCATATAAAATGAATTATATGAAATATCTTCAAAATGCGAACTAATAAACAATTTCCAGGGTTATATTCATGTTCAGCACACCAAGATACTACAGATTAGGGCCTTTTTAAGTCAGTAACTATCTCACTGTTGACCAGTGTTATTTGCTGTATGTTACAATTATTTGCTATGTTTCTTGTATTCTTTTATTATTATATTATATTATTATTATATTCTATGGTGCAGATCATGTGTCAGACCTATGCTTCTTCCCCTGCACACAAAACACTGCTTTGGATGAGGATACGGGGATGCTACTGATGCAATCTCAATGTGTGGGTGTAGCGGAAGGAAAACCCCTTTTATCTGCACATAGTAACTGGACACTGGTTGACTGACAGCCAGTCTTCAAAATTTTATTTCTATAGAAAACTGAGAATTCTAAGAAAAGAAATAGAGATGTAAAAACAAAGAGATGTAGAGGGAGAGAGTTGTTGTTGGTTTTTCTTTTTCTTTTTCTTTTTTTTTTTTTTTTTGGCAGCTTGTTTTCTCTACCTCTTTGATTGTCCCCAACAAATTTGGGTTTGGATTTGAGGAGTTAGATTGATAGAGGCTCATTGTTTTCCAACCTAACTCGAAGACCTACGTTGCCCAGAAACTATGAGCTAGGGTTGTGACTATATGGGAAATACCTCTATTCCATCAGTTTTGTTTTTTTGTTTGTTTTCGTTTTTTTTTTAAAGATTTATTTTATTTTTGTACACAAGCTGGGGTGCAGGCCAGAGCTGTGGGGTGATGAGAGGGTTCACCAGAGACAGAGAGGGGAGCAGAACAGGCAGATCGACCAAAATACACTGCTGAGGGGAGCAACTGGCGAGGCAGGAGAGGTCTGCCGCGCCATATGGGAATCTTCCTGACTAGGCATCGAATTCGAACCGCATCCGCCAACAGCTCCACAGCGCTTTGCTTAACCCTATTGGAAAATGCCCACTCTGGGAATAATGAGAAAAGTCTGTTTCACCTTGTTGGGAATCCATCTCCCACACAACCCACTAGATTTCTCCTGAGTGGAATGGTAGATCTGAGAGTTTTTCTCTTGCATTACATTCAGTTTTTCTATGAAATATCTCTGTTTACTAAAGTAGTAAAAACAAAACACTAATCAATCTTAAATTATTTTTCATAAATACATGGATAGACTATAGAATGAAATTAAACAGGCATCTAGATTTCAGTTCATTATATCTTTGGCAGTGACTGTGAAATGATTTCTGTAACTATTTGATCTAACCCTCATTTCTTCAATAATTAAGTAAAAGCAGTTAATTTTTTTCTCACTCTTCCAGCATCAACCATTCCAGGGACCTGGCCTATTATAAAACTATTGTGTGTTCACAAAATTTGCCTACTTCAAAGAAGTGAGACTTCAGAGCAATTTAATTGTATTTATGGTCTTCATCAATTCTAAAAGATGATTTGGTCTGTCTGATGGACACTCTCATTTAGCACTAGTATATTTTATTTACTCTATCTCAGCAAAAGCAAGTATCCCTGTCCCTCCCCTTTTCTCACTTATTTCTTTGATTTACTTTCTTTTATTCTATTGTAGAACCAAACTGGAAACACACACACACACACACACACACACACACACACACACCACACACACACACACACACACACACACACTCCTATAACTGTTCAAACATGTCCCTAAATGCCCTAAATGCTAGTTCTTCCTTTCTCCCCTCTCTCTATCCACCCCTCTCTCCTCCCTCCCTCCCACCTTCCTTCACTTCTTTCTTCCGTTTTCACAACCAGCAATTTTTCCCCCTGATGTCCAAAATGTCATATCTTTTATTATAATTAAGGGCTTGGGCCTTTCTTATGCCATACTTCAATAATTAAGATTATGAAAAACCAGCCATGGAGATTCATAGCACATATTTAAACATGTTTCTTAATAGGACTTTGCATTCTTCCCCCTCTGGCCATTGTAAAATTCAATCAAATAGAACTGGCGGTGTTATATTTGGAAAATTTCCTCTGTTCTCTCACTCTGCTTTAGGGCCTCTCCTGATATGTCTATTTTTGTGATTTTCTTCATTGAACAGAGAGACTAGCCAACTTCTTTGTAGCTAAGAAAATATTAATGGTGCTTTTTAAAGGTTAAATGATAGCTGTATAGTATTATAAAATACAGGTAGGTGTGTATGAAAATAAGCAGATTTCAAAGAATGTCTTTAACAATCTATAAATTACTAAAATAGAAAATGTAATTTTGGGCTCTATATTTCTAGAAAAACAATTGCATGTGAACAACTATTACTTCTTAAGAAAACATGTTCTATCACCAATAAAAGGCACAAAAACAGCATATGGCATCATTATCAGTTATTTTGGCAAAATGCACTCATTCAAAGTCTAAAGTGTACATTGCTTTTCTTTATGATAATGAACTGGCTTTTAAACCCAGTAAGAAGCCCTCTTCAGATGGTCTATAACTTTCAAAATGCTTTAAAACATAAACATTCTCCGTAGAAGTTTGATGTTTAAAAACTTGAAATTGGAAAGGCAAAACAAACATTTTCTTGTGGTCAAACTAGTGAAAATATAAATTTGGTTAGTATATGTAGTTCAAATCCAGTAATGGTTGTGTTTAACCTTTAGCTCTATACACATACCTCTTCTTAAAAGCTATAAGAGAGAACATTTTTATTAAAAAAAGTTATGACAGATATTTATCTTTCCCACAGGAAGACTTTTGAAGATGACAAATGAAATATTCATGAGTTCAGTCTAGCTATGAGCTAAACCTGTCACTTGGTGTCAAAAATCAAGAGGTATTTAACGGTACGATCTTGCTGTTGTTTGTTTTCTCCTCTTCTGCATATTCTTTTGAAAAAAAGTGAAATAATCTGAGAATAAAATCTCTTCCCTACACCTTTAGAAATGCAATACTTAGTTCCCATTTTAGCGATTTATGAATGCAAGGAGTCATTATCTGTCTGTATTTCCAATCTTCTTTTCTAAGGTAACTATGGAAAAATTGGAACTTAGATTATTTGTATTTGATATTTCAAGGTTTATCCACTAACTAGTTTTAGTCTGGATGCCTATAAACCATCATGTTCTCCCCGCCTGACCCTACTTACTCATCTCCCTACGCATGCTCAGTGCTGACAGGACTTGGAAATTTGTACCATCCTTGAGTTATCAGGCTCTTTATTCCATTCTGACTCAAAATAAACTTTGTGTCTTACCATATCTCGGTATGTGTTTGTCTGTTCTGGAACAATTTTCAGAGCAAGCACATTGCTAACATTTTAGAGACCAAATACTCTGGTTTGTTTAGCACTATTCCAATAAAGTTATGTTCTAGCATAATTACTAATAGTCCCCTTCCACATACAGAAGTGTCCCTGTTTGGAGAATAGTTTATATAGCTTTCTTAGCTATAGATCTATGCTTATCTTCACCATTTATAAAAGAGCAAGTAAGTCGAGACATGAAAAGAGAAACTCTGGGTTTAGTGATTGAAATAGTTCACTGATCATTGAGAAAGCTGATTAATTGGTCATTTGGGGGCTTGATCTAAAGTGGAATAAGATACAAAGAAAAGACCATAGCTGAAGGGAAAGGCAAGACCTTTCACTATTAATCAAAGCAATTCAGACTAAATATTTTGAAATAATCCTCATCATTTTCTCCTAATCCTTTCCTCCTAGCAGCAACTTAAAGCTTTTCTTTTCCTATCTCTTTTCTTCAATATCTACCTAGATTTTGCACTACAATCTATAGCAACCTGTTTCATTTTTCTTGCACATAATACCATTTGTCTGTTTCAACTCTGTCCTGAATCAGACCTGAGTTATATACTCTCAGTGGTTTGTCTCTGCTTAACTTATTATCACAATTGCCTAGCCAGCTAGTTTTTTCTCCTTTCTAATACATTTTCCAAATACACTATTGTTTCCTGGAAAAATATTTGTCATGTCTCAACCTGCTTTAAAACGTTTTTCTGGGTTCTATTACCAATAAGATAAAAGTCAAATTGCTTAGCAAAACTTAAGATATCTTCTAAAATCTGGTCTGAATGAACATTTTCAGTTGTAGTCCTGTCCTTCTCGTCACTAAACTGAGATGCTGGTCACACTAACACCCGTTAGTCCATAAAAATGTAGGTCTTTCCTTCCTTATTTCCTTGCTATTACCTTTGCTAAAAAGTCCTCTTCTTCCTGGACCTCCACCCTCTACTCTCCACCCTACACCTTTTTTGATATCTCATAAATATCCGTGTAGCCTTCAAAGACCAATTCAAATGCCATATCCTCTTTGAAGCGTTTTGCAGCTCTGCTACTTCCCCTTTGTTTCACGGTAGGTGTAAACTACTTCTACCCCTTGCTGACAGTGGAGGTCTGTCATGGTAAGGAGCTCTCTTCCTTTCGATTCCCAAACCTTCGAGGGCAATCACTAGGTTTTAACTGTCTCTATATTAGGAAAAGTTATCAAATTCTCCTTCATAATTAGTACTCAGTATGTACTTGTTTAATAAAGACAACGACTGCTATTGTAAGTTGCACTCCTGAGATTTCTCTGTACCTGTTTTCTACCTTCCCCTGGAAAACATATGTTTACTTCAGTTTTTCCTGTAAGTGAACTTGGTTCTCTTCAGTCTTTTCAATTTCTTTCGCTTCTCAAATTTAAAAATTTGCAGAGTCCCAAGATAACCCAAGAGTACTGCTGATTCTAGTTAGAGAAATATGGTGTTGTAAATTAATTTTGATGTTTTAGGTGGTCAGTTAGCACAACAGTGAAAATATACTACAATATCTATTATGGGTGCTGAAGTTCTATAATAGCACACAACTATAAAGTGTTTGTCCAGATGGTACAGAAAATGTTCACATTAATTTTAAAAATTAAAACACAAAATAAAAAACTCTTGCAGAAAAACTCCAGGCATTTTGATAACCATTGCACTATGAGGAATTCACTTCCACTTGTATGTGTTCCCAGTTAGGTACTGAGGGAGCCCATCAATGGGTTCCAGTGATTACTGGAGATGCTGGCCCAAAGAGGGAGCATATACTACCCTCATGGTCATACCTTACCAAAGAGGAAGAATTTAGCCAAGGGATAACTCTAGGACTAGGAAAGAAAGCAAATGAAAAGCAGGAAAGAATAGGAGTGAAAAGGGGAGAAAAAGCAACAAAGCAGAGAACTGAACTGGCTTTGGACACAAGCCCACCACCGTGAATTAATCAGGGGTGCAAAGCACCAGGGCTCTAAACGTCTGCCTTGAGAAACCTGCCACCATGTTTCTGTATCTTTCCACTCAATCAGAAATTTAAACGTTCAAGGTAAGAACTCATTTTTGCTTTCAATAAGACCAGTATCCCTAGAAATTCTCTGTAAAAAGAAACATGTGTTATGGAAGAAAGAAGAAAAAAAACAGATCAATCATTCTGTTTAACTTTCCAAAACCATTTGCTACTAATAAATTAAAACATCCTTTTAGGCAACTGTGATCTTCAGAGTTAGAAGAAATTGGAGCTATGACACATAACAGCAACAACAACAAATACGACAATATATAACATTTGTTAAGAGCTTAAGAGCCAGGGAATACTTTATTTATTTACATATGTGGAATCATTTAGCTCCTAAAATAACCCTATGACTTAGGTGCTATTATAACTTTCATTTTAGCGATGGGGAAACTGCCAAATATCACATCTATTGATTTTGCCATTATGTTTATTCTGTCTTCCTTTCAACGAAGCATTTGGTCATGAAGGGGACTAAATATAGAGAAACAAAACAAAGTGCCAGACAAAGCCAAACCCATAACAAACCCTAGAAATCTGACTACAGAATTGAGACTATGGGGTGGTGGGGTAGGACAAGGGTTTGGTGTGGAGAACAAAGTGTGAAGAGAGCCCAATGGAGCAGAGTGAAGGACTATGGGTAACTTGGTGGTGGATACAGTGTGGTAACATACATCTGAAGGAGTGTGATCCTGTATCTGCTGATCAAAGACAGTTTTGTAAACCAATGTGACCTCAAAAATAATAAAAGAAGGGAGGAAAGAAAAAGGACAGTTTGTCTCAGAAGAAACGCATCAGTGCAGTTAGAAGTACATTCTGAGTATATATCCTACAGATGATGAGTATATTTAGTCAACTTGACTCAAACAAACATTCGCTCAAAGTACAATTATTAAACCAATGGGTTCCAACTAGAATAGGACTGGAGGACAGACAGATGTAATGTAAGTAATAATTGAGAAATATATGTGAAAACACCTTGTATTTGGAAAACAATCTTCAAGGAACAATAGATTATGAATAAGACTTTCAGAAATACCATGCCATGACCCAAGCTTCTAGTGTATTCTTCCTAACCTCACTAAAGAATTTGCTAATCAAAAGACTTCAGTTCAAAATTGGAGTTCTATTTCTTGTGTCTGAAGATTGACAGTATATTTATTTCCTGTCGTTTAATAGGATTGACCAAGAGATTGCATTGCATTTATATAGGACTTTAATTTGTGCACTCAAAATATTTTGTTAAGCACCTACTGTATGCAGGAGCAGCAAGATGCCATTTAGACAGCCATGAAGAAGACAGCAGCGGTGCTGAGTATCAGGGAGTTTACTGCGTCAAGTGTGCTTTGGTGGGCTCCGACTAAGTGAAAAAACATCTGCTATAAATCAACAAAGTTACTTATTCAAATTTCCAGCAGTAAGGTGGCACACCTCCAGTGATTTATTGTGCAGGAATCTCCCTTGCTGTGCATGTTCCTGCAAAGTCTCATTAGGACCTTTAAACTAAAAATATCTGATCCAGCTAAATTTTGGAAAAGGAAACTATTATTTGAGGAATTCATTTTCAGCAGCTGAGTGCCTCAGGAAGTTAGTAATGCCCTATGGAGCTTTATGCCTCTGGTCCTCTCATTTGAAACCAGCAGAGGTTGGAACAGTTCTTAGTTATTAACATCTAATGGCTGTTTTGTGACTTCTCAAGTGCATTGGACTCCTCCTCCCAAGTCCCAGGGAATGGAAAGATACTTATTTGAATTTAATTAACTCAGAGGAAAGTCAGCCCAAAGGATAGCGATTGAATATACTTAGTACTGAATGTTCCTACATCTTCCCTGAAACTTTATGATGGTTTTGTTAGACTAATAATTGCCATGGGTATGTGAAATAGAAGCCCCACCTAGAAGGAAAGCCAAAGGCAGGAAGTATCTGTCACCATGGCTCTCCCTCTGTGCCTTAGTCGTGGTCTCCCCTCCATCTGTACCCATCTTACTGGAGTATCCCCTTCCAGAAAGATCCCTATGGTGTAGGTAAAAAGCTTTGTGAAACACAGAGCATAGAAAAACAACAAATGAGACTTCTGATCTTTGTCTTTTCTTTGAGGTAACTTCTCAGTTTTTCTTTATTTCCTAAATGTGTATACATAAATGTCACCTGTTAATCTGAAATATTTTCATTTTTGTAAGAGACTCTTATAACTTCCATCTCACCATCTAAATTCTGAAGACCAAAAAGATGTTAGCTGTAGATTTCATATGATTTTACAAATGCTGTGAAATCCTGTACAAGTGACCTTTTACATATAAATTCATTCTGAAATATGTATTGCAGGCATTGTTAAGTGTTTAAGCATAACAGTAAGACATCTAATTATTGCTTTCGTGGAATTTACAAGCCTGCATACATATTTGCCTACTCACTTTTTAAAAATAATATGTATCACTGAAGAAAAAGTGAGAAATGGACTAGGACAATGGTAGTGGGACCTTAAGAGAGAAGAAAAGATGGTTTAGAGGTAGAATCAAAATTGGATGACTTGTGGGAGGCAGAGCAGGTGAGGAGCTGCACAAGATTTTCACAAAAGGTGTTTTGGAGGATTTCTGGTGCCCTTAAATCAAGTGAGAAGATGAAAGAGACACAGAGAGAGGGTCGATTTTGTTAGCATGATTGAGGGGTACTCAGGCACCCCAAATAGTTAAATAGTGCACACTCTGAAAGACATTTGGTAATCTGCATACACAAAGACAAAGACAGACTCTTAGTGTAAAAGATTTTTTAATAGAATTGATGTGCATAAAGAGAGAAGAAATGATTTTAAATACCAGTTTCCTAATAAAATTCGCAAAACTACCTATTCCTTTAGGGGTAAATGTCCAGCCAAACTGGGTTGGTTTGAAGCAGGATTGCTGGGTCCCCAAAGCTTGCTACAAGTAGAAGGTATCTTTTGGCCGAAAACCACAAGAAAGGGCTAAAGCAGATTCCAGAAAGCTGGGAAAGTAGGCAAGACTCTAACTTCAAAGATCAAACTACAAGACAATGACTGCCATTGACTCTGCCAAAGACCACCCATGTGTCTCTCCCAGTGTTTCTGCATGTCTCACCTCCACATATCTCCTCCAAGTCCCTGGGTGTAAGTTGGAGCTGGGAAAATAAGAAAGTGCCTGCCTGCCCTCCGTGTTAAATAGGTCCACCTGGCTACTCCACTGTGACCCTGGTTCCCAGTAGCTCTCTGCTCAGGAAGTCTGGGTCGTGATATACTGGGACTTGTAACCCAAAGTGTCTATATGCAAGTGGGAGCAGACATTGACTGTTCATGTGGTGTTCTTACCCCTTTTATGGAAATAAATTCTGTAATAGTTTAGGGGAGAAAAATAAAGAGTAAAAACTATAGGAGGGTAAGAAAAAAGTGAGTCTGACTTGAGATAAACTGAATTTGAAATGTCACACCCATCTGTTTTTCAGATTTTATTTATTGATTTTTTGCATAGAAGAACTGGAATGTAGGCCAGAAATGCCAGGGGTGAGAGGATTTACCAGAGACCCAGTGGGGAGCAAAATAGGTGCATCTACTGAAATTCACTGCTGAGGGGAGCAGCAGGCAAAATGGGAGAGGTCGGCTGCACCATGTGGGTTTATTTCCTGGCTGGGGATGAAACTCAGGCCGCCACTGTGGTAGTGATAAGACTTAACCCCTAGGCCACCAGAAAGACCCATTTTTTTAGACTTAACCGAGACTAGAAACTTCTCTAATCTCAAGAAAGAATGGAACTGCAACTATCTTATAGATATACATGTCAGTGACTATTTTATTTTTATTCTGGATCTTGTTTCCAAAGGATTTTTGGGTATTTTGAAAAGTCGTAGGGAATAAAGTTGGCTAAAAAGAGATGAACATCAAGACTGTGGAGGACATTTCTGGCCTATGAAATTTCTTCCTAAATATATAAAAGCTATTAGTTTCTCATTTTTTTTTTTAATATTCTTGGTGCTTTCTGGAGCCCATCCTATCCAAAGTCTAGTTGTTTGACTTTTTTTTTTTTAATTTCAGTAAATTAATCTGAAACTTTTCAAAAATTTTTCCCCTTAAATCAGCCACAATGAGTTTTCTTACTTTCAACCAAAGAACCTTAATGTGATGTTCGAAGCATCCTAGATGTGAGCTGTTGTAAGTCACAGAAACTGAATTGTGTCACCAGCTGAGCTGAAGCAACAAGGGACATAATAAGAACCTCTCCCTGCTGGGAAGTTTGAAATCCTGTGACATAGCAGCAAAGTGTTTGGTTAACTTCCATCTCTTGTGCCTTGGCAATCAGTCTGCATACTTCTTAGGCTGGAGATTTGTAATTTGGTAGAAAAATAACAGGATTTTGGCATGTGTTGATGAATTCTTAAAGAAGAGACAAAATTTACTATAGTTAAAACTTGAGTAAACTTAGGTAACTTAAGTAAAAGCATAAAGCAAAGCAAAAAGAAACAATAAAATAGTCCTGCTTTGGTTCATTTGGTTTGTCAAGTGGCCCATTTCTGACCCATGGCTGGAAATCTTTGATGGTTGGGAGACTGGAGTTTTGGAAGATACAGTGCTGGACTGGACAGCTCACCTGGATCCATTTGAACAAAGCTAGAAGATAAGTAGAGCAGAACATAAGACAGGAAGATAGACATGGCCAACTTACCAAACCACTTCCCGGTATAGTTATTTATTATATAAAGACAAGACTAAAGTGAAGCCTGAGGGCAGGGGAAGCCTGAAGCTTATGCTTTAAAATTCTGGTAGAGGCTTTGCCACACCTGATAACTAACTAACATGGGGCAGCCCCAGATTTAAAATCCTACCAATGTCATCTCAGATGTGCCAGTGGTGACAAATAAATAAAGACCCTCATGGGTAAAAATTGGAAAGTACAGAACCAAGAACCAAGAAGCTCATTTTTCTTTTAATTGAGGTGACATTGCTTTACAACACTGCATATGATTTAGAGATACAGGATCACATCCTTCAGATGTATGTAATCCCACCTAACTCATCCCCAAGTCACCCACAGTTCTCCACCATAGTCATTGGGCCTGCTTTACACTTTGCTTCCTTCCCTATCTCCCTTCCTGAGAACCTTCCTTCCACAGTCGTGTTTCTAGGGTTTGTTACTGGTTTGGTTTTGGCTAATCCTTTGTTTTTCTTCTCTCATATTCCATATGTAAGTAAAACCATTCAATATTTCTCTTTCTCCTTCTGACTTTCTCCTGGGAGAGTTACGGTACTTATTTGCTGTCAGACCCATTGCCATTCTGCTGGTTTCCTTTAGTTCTTTTTCAAAAGGAGAGAGAAGTAGGTTTGGTTAGGTTTTACATATTTTTTTTTATTTCTACCACTATATATTTTATATATTGGAATAGTTAATGTATCATTTAAATGTATTCAAATGTATCATTTAACCATAGGTTGCTCTACCATTAAAGCTAAGTGGGAAATTTCTATCACCCAGTGATTTTGAATTTGCATTTGGGAGTGGTCATCAGATACAATTTTATGATTACTTTTTGTGGGGAGGGAGAGAGTGGATTTTTAGGTGTGTATTTAATGTGCATGTTAAATTTGTGTTTCTGAAACTGCATGTTTGAAGAATCAGTATATATGTTGGAATGAAATCAGTGGGCTATTGAGAACACTTGTTGTTTTCCTATTTTATTAGTCACGTTAGTCTGAAAATTACGTTAGGAACAAACCTACTAGACAGTGACTTACAGCAACAAAGCTTCTTTTTTGCTCACCTTACATACCCATGTGTTAGCTCTGACTCTGCTTTCTATCATTTTCACCCCAGAACCCAGGCTGAAGGAGCCAATCTTATCTGGGATGTAAAAGTGAAATGAGTGGGTGGCAAACTCAAGTTAAAATTCCCACTGAGAATTGCCACTTCTGCTCACATGTCATTTGCCGAGGCAAGTCACAGCCATTGTTGACAACGATGGCATGGGGATGGATAATCTTCCTGTAAGGAAAGGCATCTTAGCGAAATACTCTTTCCTAAGAACATTCTTCCTTTCTTCTGCTAATAGTCACCCTATTTTCTTTTGTGGAATGAATGCTTACCAGTTCTCAGCCAGTGTGGATTTTGACAGAGCTGAGGCAGGTCGAGATAGGGCATGAGAGTAGGGTTGGCTGATCAGAGCTTTCCATTCCTCTAACCAAAGCAAGTCCAATGAAATGCAGTTCCTGAGTGAAGATTTTTTTTTTCTGTTGTAGTTGCTAAGAAGCTAGCTGTAATTCTACTGCTATCAGGGCTCATCTAGGTGGAGAGAGAGCCCCCCAGAGAATGCAGTCATCATAGATGCACATAAAACTGAAAGATTAGGCAGAAAAAAACTCAGACTGACTTCCCTGTTTGAGTCCTCATGTCTACCCACGTCAAAAGGGAAAGGTATAAACTTGTACTTCCTAAATACCTGTTTTTTTTTTTTAAGCCAGTTAATTTAGGTTTCTGTTACTTGTAATTTAGAGATTCCTTACTTATTAAGAGGGAAGTTAGTTCCTAAAATACACAATGTGTAACGTTGTTCTGTATACTTCGCTACAGGTAGACTACAGTTTTCGTTATGAGCTCTTAGGCATCAAGATAAAGAGAAAAAACTGATTCGTGTATTATACCTTTATATACTATAGCTACAATACATGAAATTGCCCACTGTAAGCTTAAAACTGATCAGCATTTGGTAATTCCATATGGTCCAACCCAAATTAATTCATAGCATTGCATAACAAAAACATTATTTATTAGGCAATCATAGTTTTTCTGAAAGTAACTTTCTACCATAGGACATTGACAAAGCTTGGTGCACAGACTAGCAACTGGAAATCTGCCATAAATTTCCAGGATATGGTAAATATCCTTAAGAGCACCCCTATAATAAATGTATTAAAATATTTATAAGATGGTACAACATCTCAATTATAACTTGACGGCGTAATGTCAAGCAAATACAGGAGGGCTGTATAAAAACCTACAAGAGGGTCTTTGGGAGTAGATCAGATTATAAGATCCAGGGATATTTTATTGATGTGTTGCCAAAGACCAAAGCAACTGATAAAATCAACCAACTAGTAACTTCCCTGTGCCATAATGCAAAAAAAGGAAGTCAAAAACTCCGGGATTCAAGTAAATTATGGTGTCACCTTATTACTGGCTCCAGTTAATCAGCTTGTCCTCCCCTATCTGGGAAGATTCCCCTGGGACCACATTAGAAATCAGGGACTCACTCTCATCCTTCATACTTCTTCAGGCCATGTTGCCAGACATGTAACAGCTCAGCTTTTACTCTCTTTCCATCTTCATTTTTTCTCCTCCCATTCCAAGATACAAATTTTCACCTCTAGGTCAAAGAACAGTCTGGGCAGAGGACTGTGGGCAATCTCACAGTATACTCAAATTCTGTTATTACTGGAATATATTATACTCTTATTTCAATGATGAGAGAATGAGAATGATTTCACTAAGGAGGACACTAATGAGAGTGAAGCAGTTAGCTTTGCTAAGGCTGAGTTCTAAGAGCACAGTAGTCATCTCTGTGAGCATCAGTGCGTCAGTTACACATTGCAACTGTCCTGCCCCCACCACCCCCCGTTAGTCAGATGGCGGGTTACGCTGCTAACCCACGGAGAGTGGTCTGCGTGAGCACCGCTGACTTGGTTTCATAGGGAGCTCCCAGGCATCAGGCACCAAATAGAGGTATAAAGCATCTGTTGAAAATCATTTAAAAAATAATTAGATTTTTTAAATCTCTCTGTTTCAGCTCCTGGGATAAATTTACAGTTGGGGAGATCTTTAAACACAGACTTACACTTCTAATTAGTGAAGGTAACATTTGGGTATATTTTATCCACCATAAGTAAACAATCTGAGCTCATTCATTTGAAAACAACAACAATAGAAAATATTTCTTCTTTATTGCTTCTGTTTCTTCTCACTTTTGTTAGGAAGTTAACTGTATTAGGTCTCCCATTTGAAGAGAAGATGGCACTAGAGAAGCTTTTTTTTTTCTGAATTAGAATTTGTATCTCTGTTCAATTGTATTAACAATGAAAATTGATAGTGCAGATCTCTTTTCCTCCCCACCAGTACTAAGGAATATTTTGGACCTGTGCTCAGACCCTTGTGCCAGTATAACAACTTAAAATGAGAAAGACCACATGCCAAGAGCTTGTCAAGTGCGTGTCTGGTCAATTTGTTTGCTGCTTTAGTCCCACTGTGCTCTTGGCTGCTATATTAGGTTATGTGGTAAGGATGGCCCAAAAGCTTCTCAGGACTTAACTAGAAGAGCATGGTGCCCAATGGACAATATTTCGACAGTATCAATAATATTCTTAAAACACACAACAGATCATTTTTTAACTTATATAATGAAATTAATATTTTCCTATATGATTACCTATAGTGAAATTTTCTTCCAAACAATGATAAATTCTGTGGCTAAAGGATTTGGTCTGAGAAACCTTTATGCATATTCTTATCTAATTAATATAACATTTTGATAAGCTCATCTGAAGAAGCAAGACACTGTGGCAATAAAAGGAGTGTACAAACTAAGAAGGGAAGCGAGAAATACTTCCTAGTTTATTGAAATGTAAATGCTGTAAACTTTTGTTTTAGAAATCAAATAGACACTGATTTTAATAGCATTCTAAGTTTCTTCTGTATCCAAATTTTGTTGTTTCTATTTTCTTTTAGAAAATACCAATCAAGTAGTCTAAAAATAAGTTGGAATATCTAAAATCAGTGTTCTGAGGAATGTTCTTAAATTTGAAGTAATAACTATTTTGGTAGGAGTAGCATACTAAAAGAATCAAAAATATATAATAATGTACTCAAAGAAATATACAAAATGCTAGTTAAAAAGGCTATCTTTTTGTAAAACACAAGGTACTATGATAATCTCTGTGTTTTACTAAACACTTCCTATATGCCATGTCTCTTCCACCTGCATTTTTCTGTTGCCCCAGTTCAGTTTCATACCATCCTTTAGGCAGTACTTTCCTTTAGGGGAGACAGTGATGGGGAAAGCCCTGCTGAGCTGCGATCCTGACAGGGCCGTGTGCTTTTCCAACCAGGGCATGTGAAGAACGATGCTCAAAGCCACACGTTAGGAAACTGAAACACAAAGAATCAAAATGGAAAAGCAAAGACTTGCATGGAGGATGCTGATATTGAAACCTTCATCTCTACGAAGGTCCTCTTCGTTTCTGAAAGCAAAGCATCATTCAGTGTCAGTACAGCACCTGGTAAGTGAGCGAGAACTCCTATGAATTTTATTTTTTCAACGTATTTCCTTACTATTCCCTCTGCTCCTTTCAAGCTCCACTCCTGACACGTTAGGTCTTTCCCGCATGTGGACTACTGCAGTAATCTCTGAAGCCATCCTCCTGTCCTTCAGTTTTACCTTTAGTGAGACCTCATATGATTCATACCACATCCACTTCTCCAGCACCTCCTCAGGTGATCATACTTACTTTACCATTGGCCCAGGAAAGTGGGTAGCATTCTCTGAACATCACAGGCAAATTCTATGAGAATTCTCCTCCACGACAATGTCCTTTTTCCTTTTTGAAAAATGAGCTTGTCTGCCTGAAAAAAAAAAAATACATATATATGTTATGCTTGAAGATTCATTTCAAAATGTCCTCTATGGAATTATATTGTATCTACCAACAATTGGTGATGATCTTCTTTTTGCTAGCAGTTGGTCTTATATAAACATCACAAAGAGGAAGCTACACTGGGTAATGATTTAGCCTTGAGTCTGTTTCCTCTACTGAGCTGTAAGTTTCTGGAGGCAGAAGCATCGTATTTGGCACTGGATCCTTAGAATTCATGAACTTGGGCTCAATAAATGCTATTAAATGAAATTTTGTTAACAAATAAATGGATAATTCTATGCTTGAACAATAAGACACTAGCAAGGGCCAAAAGAACATTATTTTCCTTATTAGAAGTTATAATCTCTGACGAAGGAGCTTACTTACAGACAGAATATGAATTGACAGAACCCTAGCTCTCTTGGCGTGCTGGAGATAGCACTGTGACACCACAGATCTTAGAAAAATTTAAGTAGCATGACATATTAGCTTCTTACACTACCTAGAAATCCATATAGATTATCACCATTTCGTCTAAAATCAACATTACAACCTTTAGCAAAACTAATGCTCTGTAGAATCATATGGTTAGGTCAAGCAAACAGTTTACATGGAGAAAAATTTTTAAAATAATGGCCTGTGAATTTACACCACTTATAAGATGTAAGTCTTTCTCTTCTTTTTTTTTTTAATTACTGACAACTTTAAAAAAAAATCTTAGAATTGATAGTTAAAAACTGAGTAAACCATTTAGGACCCTTAGATTCCAGCTTCCCACTTATGTAAAGATGCTGATGCAGACTGCTTAGATACTTTCAGTTTAGGAATCTCATTGCTTTGGGGGCAGCTGTTTAATTTGGGATTATTTATGTTGAGTTGGACTCTATCCTTCTGTAATTTCATCCATTGATGCTGGTTCTTTTCCCTGATACTACATCTCATTGTTTTTCTATATGAAAACGTTTCATGTATTTAAACACAGCTATCATTTTTCCCCCCAAAGCTTCCTTTTCCTGAGATTAAAAATACTTCATTTAATATATTTCCTTTTATGATGTTGGTTTAAAGCTTTTCAGCTCTCTGTGGTAATATTCCAGTGGACATACTCCAATGTGGTTTCCAAATGTGAATGCAGCACTATAGATTTAGCCTCAGCACTACAGCCTATAAGGAGACTTTCCTAACCTTATTTGTAGAAGTACTTCTTTATTATAATTATATATTGTACATGATTAAATGAATAAATGGGACTATTCAATATTAGGGCTTGTTCTGGGGGCTGGTTAGAAAAGTTAGAGAGCATCTTTGCTGTAAGAACATAATAGACTAAAAAAACATTATCTTAATTGTAATTTATATAAGTACTATAATTGAGCTATAAGCAAAGTATGATCATCAAAGAACTTATATGTTTTCAGACAATTGAAACCTGTGCTTACTTCAGTTGAGTTCATAGTGATCAGGGCACTGTAATTGCAAACTTGTGTTGTTGATTTTAAAAAGCCTAAATGTTAGATTTGATGCATATTTTTCCTGATTTCATCTTGTTGATTTTGTTATAATTCCAGCTTATCTGAGACTTTCAAATTTTTATTATGCATCAAATATGTTAGTTACTAAGCTTCGTGTCTCCTCTAAGACAGAGTCACCGGGAAATTGGCTGCTTTTTCCATGAAAAAAGTGGTTTGTGTTCTGTTTTCCCAGCAGAAATATGTGTTTGGGAATTTGGTTAATGGGAAGTGGTAAGGAATATATTTAGCAAAGATGGTTTATTCCACCCTAGACAAATATAGACATTGGAATTCTATCCACCATGACTCATAGAAAGTGCAGAGGTTTCTCTTCTTCTAGCTGCCACATGGGGTTGGCTGCCGGCATGTAGTGAAGTCAGGGCCTGAGAAACAGGCAGAGGGTGGCAATAGCTGATTTTTGTGTTACCAGTTTTGACCACCAAAAGAGATATTGCAAGTTAGAAGGTGGTCTTAACCCCAAGCACACAATGTAGCTTATGATGTTGTGCTTACATGATCAGGCGTTCTTTACCTCTCTGTTTGCTAGAGGCTTCCCTTAATCACCCCGCATCAATAGCAACAACCATGCTTGCACTCTCCCTCTGTCTCTTGCTCTGCTCATTGTTCGCCAGGGTTCTTACCACTGTGTGGCTAATTAGTTATTTCTTACTTGTTTGTTGTTTATCAAGTCTCTCCACTCCCCACACCCACTTGCACTAGCACGCAAGCGCTGTGAGAGCAGGGCTGTGCTTCATTTACTGCAGTGCCTGACGCTGCTGCGAGTTCCATTGGTAGATGCTCAACAAGTATATTTTGACTCTGAAGTACAATGATAGTAGATTATTCATGTACTTAGCTGGCAAAAGATTTTTTAAAAATGACTAGTAGAAACAACTGAGAAAGTCATGTTTATTTGGTCATTCATACCAAGATATTTTAATTATACAAAGGATTTTGAACTTTTCTTCATTGAAGAACTTCATATGTGTTTTCAGGCTATGCAAGTGCTATTCTGTGATATGTAGGAAAGAGTTTATAAAATAGTAAATATGGATTCCTTCTAACAAATGCCAAGTAAAGGGCTAGCTGCCTAAGGTATTTTGACAGTAAGCATCCATATATTCCTATAAAGATTTGTCTGATGCCTTCTAACAAATGCTAAGTAAAGTGCTAGCTGCCTAAGGTATTTTGACAGTAAGCATCCATATATTCCTATAAAGATTTGACTGTACTTCTCCACAGAAATGGAGATTTGAAGGAACTCAGTTATTTGTCAGGAACCTAACCCTCTAAGTTTCAGAGCCCAAAACCGTGGCCCTTAAATCTTCTCCAGTAACATTTACTTACCACCGATAAGCAAAGAAACAAGTGTCCCTTTGGTGTATGAAACTTCCTAATAAAACAGTCATGTAAGTTGGGGGATTTCATACCTGGTGGAGGCTTTTGTAATACAGCCCATCAGTGTTCAGCCATCCGTGTAACCCCCTAATCAAGATGGCAGCACTTAGAAATGTGACCACCAGAACACCTGCATATTTTCTATTCCCTGCTTTTCCTGAAAATCAAATTTGCCATGAAAATCAGGTAAGCCAATGTTTTTGAAGTTCTCAGCATTCTTTACACATGAAGCAAGTTATGCTTTTTCTGTCACATTCATCACCCCCTCAGACAAAGATTTTATAATACAAATGGGAAAGCTAGGAGAAGAAAAGTGTGCCCTTTTCTCTTGCTAGCAATTTTGTTAGGTAAGATAAACTGCAATACTTGCTCTTCAAATCCTTTCTGTATTCTAAAACTCTCACAGAAGCAATTTGCACCCAGATGGTACTAGGAGGAAGTGAAGGGATTGTCCATAAACTGGACGAATGTTACCAGGAAGGGGCAGAAAACTGGAAAATATTGTGACCTGGGCCATTCATAGAGCTATTCTTTAGGCTGTGCTCCTGCTAAATGGTGTCATGTCAGCAATGGTTGGATACCCAAGCTTCTGGAAACCACTGGAGAGAGATCGGACCCCCTAAGTTTTGCACCTCTAGCACACTGTGTAATTACAGATCCCTTTTCATATGTTTTGTTGAAATGTATGTGGTCTGCACTTGCAGTAAGGTCATCTTTCTTATTTAGAAACTCCTTTCCTGAAATGCCCAAGTATCGTGTGTTTTCTGTCAGCACCACTCACACAATGAAATAAAATGGATGAGAAGGAAGTAGGAACAATTTGACACTCAGCACAGGTGTACCCAACATGACTACTTCTACATTGTTCTTGGAGGTTCTTTCCCTATCAACAGTTCTGTAATGGATGAGTGTATTCTAAGATCAACTGGCACAGCTTCCTCGCCTCTTTCTCTCTCTCTTTTAATGGAGGTAAAGTTGTTCTACAACCCTGTATATGGTTTAGGGGAATAGATTCACAGGGGACTAGGTTCACACTTGCTCAGATGTATGCCACCACACCAGACCCACCACCAAAGTACCCACAGTGCTTTCCCATAGACCACTGGGCTCCCTTTCCCCTTTGTTCCCACCCCAACCTCCCTTCCCCTTCAGTAGCCTTAGGTCTGCAGTCACTTTTCTAGGATTGTTTTGGTTTCATTCAGTTAGTGCTTTTGTATTGTTTCTCTATATTCCACATCTAGGTGAAATCATCCTGTATGTGTCTTTCTCCAGAAGGACTTGTTTCATTTAGCATTATCTGCTCTAGTCCCATCCATGTTGCTGCAAATGGCAAGAGCTCATCTTTTTTATAGCAGAGTAGTGTTCCATTGTGTATATGTGCCACATTGTCTTAATCCACTGCTCTATTGTTGGGCACTTAGACTGTTTCCATAACTTGGATATTGTAAATAGTGAACATAGGCTACATGTATCCCTTTGAATTAGTGTTTTCCTATTCTTTGGAAAAATACATAGGAGTGGAATTATGGGGTCATCTGGTGTACCTTTAAAAAATATTTTTAGACACCTCTATGCTATTTTCCATATGGGCTGTACCAGTCTACATTCCAACAACAGTTATGATAGATCATTTTTCTCCATACCCTCCCAAATATGTGTTGCTTCCAGTGCTTTTTGTTTGCTTGTTTTGACATGAGCCATTCTCATTGGAGTGGGGTGTATCTCATTGTGGTTTTGATTTTCATTTCCATGAACATATGTTCAACATTTTTTCATGTGCCTATTGACGGTCAGTATGTCTTTGGAGAAGTGTCTGTTTAGCTCTTCTTCTGCCCATCTTTTTTATTAGGTTCTTTATTTTGTTGCTTTGTTTTGTTTTGTGTTGTTGTTGTTGAGTTGTGTGAATTATTTGCAGATCTTGTAGGTAGCCCTTTGACAGATGTGTGATGTGCAAATGCTTTGTTCAATTCAGTAGAGTAACTCTTTGTTTTAACAATAGTTTCTTTCACTATACAAAGCCTTTTAGTTTGATATAATCCCATTTTTTTAATTTTGGGTTTTTTCACTGTCTTTATGTTAGAATGTGTACCATTGAGAATTTTCAGTTTCTGTTCTTTTCTTTATTACTCCATAGTCCTTAAAATTTTTGTTAAATAAATTGATGATCATTTTTAGAAGGTAACTGGGAACCATTGATGGTTCATGAGATAGAGAATTGTATAATATAATGCTTATTTTAGGAAGATAATTGTGGCAACAATATGTAGAATGGCTTAAAATTTAGTGTCTGAGAGCACCAAAAAAGAAAATATTTCAAGAAGAATGTTGTCTCTGTGAAACTGGATGAAAACTGAGAAAAGGCATTCATACACTTAGAAAAAGTAGAAGAGTATAGAAGAAGAACATAAATATTTTCAGGGATAAGTGGAAGAGACCACAGCGATTGAGATTGCAAACAAAACAAAAAGTTAATGTTGGAACTTAGTGTACAGTTTCCCTCTGTGTAAGGAAAGAAGAATGAGAAAATGCTTGATAACATGGGACATTCTGAGTTAAACCAGAATAGAGAAAATTTAATATTGATACTTCAGTATCAGATTAGGATATCTTTTAATCTTTATTTATGGCAATGACAGTTCTTAGGGTGATTTTAAGGAGAGTGAGGGATGTGGCTTGAATTTGAGTTGGACAGGTCCAGGACTGTGCTGTGGGAACTACAGGAAGGAGGCAATTAGTGTGTAAAGTCAGTAAAGAGCTGACAAGCCCACTAAGGTCCTGCCTGAAATTTCCTTGCTGTTACCCTCCCCCTCAAAAAAAATCAGTGTTCACGATCTCTGGGTCACACATAAATTAGGGCAGAACTTTTAAGGTGCTTCTTTTACTCCACCTGACATTGTGCGGGGTCCCCTGGTTTACTTATCTAGGGGTTGGGGACCTAGAGGGTACAAGAAGCCTTCACCCTCATGCCTGGCACCTCTGCTGGGATGACTGGATCCACACATCTGGATGCCTCCCCATGTGCTCCTGGGACATTTTACATGGACTTTCCTTTAGGCCATCCAGACTTCTAATGTGGAAGCTTAGGGAAAGGAAGCAGGCAGGCTCTATAGGTCTGTGACAAGAAGCCAGCACAGAGTCACTTTCACAACTGCCTGTTAGTCAAAGCAGACAGAGACTGTTGATTTCAAGGGGAGGAGACTGTATCCACTTCTTCTAGGAAGGGCTGTCAAAGTATTTGGGGCTTGTTTTTACTTTTTTCATATCGCTGATCATTCTGTATTTTTTTCTCTTTTCTGTCGTCTTACTAACACACGAGTTCCACAAATGGGGAATTCCATATGTTTTGTCCCAAGTGTCTGATCTGTAGTAGATACTTAAGTATTTGTTACATGAATGAAGGGAGAATGTGAACAGAAAGTGTGGATAGGATGAACGTGAAGTTTCCGGGCTCTTGGTCCTCCAGGAAGACTGGGAAGAATGACTAGAAACCTCAAGATAATCATTCCTTCTACCTACTAGAGGGTTACTGTGCTTTTCATAAGCTATAGTGACCCAAGGAGGTTGTGGTTTTCACCACCAGGAAGAAACCATGTCAACATCTTCAGAATATCAACTCCAGGGGGCCTAGTGAATATATTTCTGTTCAATCCAACTGGAGACCCTCCCCTCTTTTAGCAAAAGTTATTGCATTGGAAAATTGTTAATTAATTAGATGCTTTGGAGGAGTCTTCATCTACATTTCAGAGTGTCTTTGGGGTTGATGACTTCCCCAAAGCAGTGTGGGCAAATGCATCATCTTTCGAGAGGCCCTATGGGTTTCATCAATCTCACAAAGGGAGATTTGACCTTAAAATAGTAAAAAGCACTGTCAGAATAAACTGTATTTGGACTATATCTTTCAATATGAGAGTGAAGTCTTTCAAATACTATAAAGAAAAAGTTCATCTGGAAGAAGAAAACGCATTTCTTTTTTTTTTTTTTTTTTTTTTTACATACAAGCTGGGGTACAGGCCAGAGGCGTGGGGCAGTGAGAGGGTTCACCAGAGTCAGAGTGGGGAGCAGAACAGGCAGATCAGAAACACACTGCTGAGGGGAGCAGCGGGCGAGGTAAGGGAGGTCTGCCCCACCATGGGCGTCGAACTCGCGTTGCCGCTGCCGACAACTCCACAGTGCAGCGTTCAACCGCTGTGCCACCGGGGAGGCCCCAGAAAACGCATTTCTAACATTAACTAAGGGCACATATGTAGCAAGCAAATTGATGCAATAATCTGTAATGATTCCCCAGGAGCTATTAAGTTTGATTCTGTTAGCAGCATGTGAACCTGCAGGGAATTACAGGTAAAGTTATTCTAACTATAAAGAGAAGGCATAGCGTTGATGTCAAGAAGTCACTTAAAAAGAAAAATAGTATTTTTGGAAACTTAGACTATAAAAAGGTGTGTTTCCCAATTAGTGCTTAAAAACCTCTGATTATAATGTGGTATTTCTTTAAAAAAAAAAAAACCCTAAGTATATGTTGACAATGGAATTTGAACTAAAATTGTAACTCTAGTATTTGAAAATACTTTCACATATTTTTCTTTCCTCTTCTATTACATTACTAAAATAAGAATTTTTAAAAGCTCAGGATTGTCAAACTTTCACAGCATACCAACATAATGGACATAAAAAAATTGAATAGCTTATAAATTGAGGAGGCTATAAAGATATCAGGCATCTAGAAACAAAATCTATAGATAATACAGGTTTAAAATGGTGCAAAAATATTAAAATGAGGATATTTAAAAGTTTTGTTCATTTCTGTATTAAAAAGTGTAACTACTTAATGGATATCACTGCTAGAATTTATTTCCACAATCTAAATTTCAAGCAGTCTACAAAGGTAAAACCTCATCTCGGCCCCAGCAAGCTTCCCTTCTCGATGGCTGCTTTTATGTCAGAGCAGATATTGCATGGTATGGCCTTCAACTTCTTCCCAGTCACACAGATCTAACAGACCATTAGGATATAACTCATATCCTAGAATCTTCTGGGTTACATTGCCCAATTGCAAAATCACAAATATTTTACAAACACAAATCTGAAATCAACACTATTTTCTTATTCATTCTTTTTTTCACTATCTATAGCTTGTCTTACCAGTTTTCCCTTCCTCTCAAAAGTCCACTGCCTTAATGTAGCTCCTCATGATTTTCCTTCAACAAAGCAGTCCTTCACTTGATCTAACCCATTTTCTATTTTTTTCATTGGTGCCGAGGGAAAGAAAAAAAAATCTTTGTAAAACAACCTCATTTTTTCCTCTTCAAATACCAATAATAGCTTCTTATTGACCAATGAATCATTTTAATGCCTCTTCTCTCTGTTATAATATTGCATAGGTGACATGTGTTAATTCACAAGTAAAGCCCAGCAAATGTACATAGGGAGGCCTTTTCTTTTCTGCCCAGCTTAGTGTCTGTAATCCAAGAGTCAGCTATGTCAGGTGTAACATTCCAACATGGACACAGAATGCCTGAAACATGTCATGGAAATTGAAGTTTTCATTGTACTTTCTTGTTCAGAGGAATTTGTTTTCAAGTGCAAGTTGCTCTGGAGCTATACATATGCAGTCAAAGGTATAATTTCTATTTACAAGATGAATAAATGCTAGGGGTATAATATATAGAAGGGAGATTATATTTCATTATACTGTATCATACACTTGAAAGCTACTAAAACAGTAGATCTCAAAAAGAATGTTGATTATGTGATGTGATGAAGATATTAGCTACCCCAATGATGGTGAGCATTTTGCAATGTATAAATATATCAAATTAACACACATCATACCCCTTAACTTACACAATGTTATATGTCAATTATATTTCAATAAAGCTAAAAAAATATTGATTGAGCATCTACTGTGTAGAATTTTTGTAGTTTCAATGAAATACATTGAATGCTAGAATAATGTGCTTTGAGATTTATAAGCAGAGGAAAATGTATTCTGCCTTAGAGATTTTCAAGTGAAACTGTATACAGGAGAAAACTACTGAACTGAGTACATTTTTTGATAAAGAGCATTAGAATAACAAACAGCATTATAAAAGAACATGGGGGCGGGGGGGG